>CM076575.1:2051577318-2051710084 GCA_034641835.2 Pinus albicaulis
ATGAAGGCTTGACACAATATTGTCTTTCACACCTTCCAACAGAATTCTTCTTGTCTTTGCTACCTTCTTTTTCCATGCGTCAAGTAATGGAGCATCACTAGAAGTAGGCTTAGGAACATCACTATTGATGAACTCCTTCAGTACATTATCTTCAAGCACTGCCTCCATCCTGTTCTTCCAGGCTATGTAGTTTGAGCTACCCTCAAGGGCATACTCCAACTGCAACCCATTGAAATCCATTTCAATGAATACTCAACTGTCGCACCAAGAAATATCTACAGCAAATTCGAATTGTCCACCAACACAAAACTCAGCACAACTTCACTATTGCAATCTCTAGTGATTAACACTCCTCTGATACCATGTAGAAATTTATTAATACTGATAGTATTACCAGATTCCCCTGATCTAACAAAATAATCTTATGTTAAATACAGAATCCTTCCACTTAATTCTTTGCGAAAATTAAATAGCCAATTGCAAAACAGATGAAGAAAATCAATCACACATAAACACAGTTGTTTAATGGGAAAGCTTAAAGCTAAGAACCCCAACTATCATATATTATGTATATCAATGGATCATGTAATAATCTCATACAAATATTAGTACATCAAGCTCTTAGTACAATCAACAATCATTACACACTGTCATGCAGAAATTTTCATATCTATGCACCAATTTCTTGCCTCCTCACAGCCTGCCTCCACTACGCAATCCCTGCTGAAGAAGACCTCTGAATGAATTCGAATTGGCCTTGCCTTGACTACACAATCCTCATTGGCATATCCAATGTGAGTCAAATGCATTGAATGCATCATTATAGTCACAAAATATAGTCCATCTCACCCTTTCACCTATCTCTCCAATGGGTCTCCACTAGAATTGATATGCAAGTAGTTAACTGTTGTATTTTTTTAGTTGTAAGTGAGTCTCTAGTTGTGAATTAATTAAATAATTAATTCACTAAACTCTCACTAGTGTAATACCGATTGAAACTAGATACAACTAGCACAAGCGGGATTTAACTCACTTCATGAGATAAACTAAATACAAAACTCCCAACTACTCTTCACTCTGTCACAACTTTTTCCCACAAATTCTGCTTTGAGTCTCCAAGGGTAATCACCAGCCACCCTGAGTCGTAATTCCTTCAGCCCACTGATTTTCCAAATCTATTCACTGAAATAAAGTGCTCCAAGAGAATAATTTGATATTTATTGTCAGATTATTATTCAGGGCTAATAATAATCGACATGCATCTATTTTTAGATTGATGATCTATAAATAGACTTCGCCCAATATTCTAAAAATAGAATCTCATCTATTTTTCACATTTGACCAACCATCTACAAATAACATCTTGCAACTTATAGAATATGCTCACCATGTCTAAAAATAGACATACACCTAAAAATAGCCTACGGGCCCCATTTAGTGAAGGTGCTTAATTTTCACTAAGCTCATCATCTTGTTGAATCTCAACATATATTAGCTTGCCCTACTATATGGTCCACAAGCCATGGTTTGTGGACCCTTGGTCTACCCTTTGACCCATTATAGTTCGTTAGGGGCTTTGACCTACCCCAAAGCCCCTACACTAGACTAAAATATTACAAAATTGAATCAAAATTGCAGTTAGGGGACCCCACTCCAACAGGCCCCCAACACAATCTTGCGACTCATCTTGAGTCACAGCAGTAGTGGGGTCTTCATCTTGGCTTGGAGCTGCTCAACGGTGGTGGAAAATGGTGGCAGGATGCCTTCACTATGCGTGGCTGTGTTCTGCACAATTTCGACAAACTTTTGGGAAATCGATCCTTCAGTTGCCGCAGTGACGTTATCCAAGGTTTGTTTCAGCTGCTTTACTACCACGTCTAAGTCTTGCGAGAGCTTGAGTGCTTCATCCACCCATGGATTCAGATGATAATTGAGGACCTGTTTCTTGTGGCGAAGCTCCTCGATTTCATCTCTTGGAGTGTGGCTGGTACAAAGACATGCTAGGCACTTGGCTGCCACAAGGGTGGGCATGGTAGCTTCCATCTTCTTAAAGTCCTACTCTTTCTGGAGAAACTCCTGGTTGAACTGCCGAAGGAGGGGATTGCACTGCACCATGGACCATAGTCCCACATCAGTATCTAATAATTCTAAACCCTTGGTGATATGTGCCAAAATACTACACATTTCTTATTTTACCAACGCGGTTCACTGGGCTCGCACTTCCTGGTTTCCGGCTGTAGCTTGGCTTATAGCGCAACAATCTGTTGCTTCAGGTCTACTTTAACAATTTTCAATTCTATTCTGGATGCTTTTAATGCAGCCACCAGGCCCTCAACCTTGGCCTGTGGTGCAACAGAGGCATGAATCACTTCCAGCATGTCTCCACATAACCAGTCTATTAGGTGCTCTAACTCTTCTTGCTACGCAACTGTCATGATCTGTGTTGCTTGAACTTGGGTGGATTCGACAGATTTGGCAGCAATTGTCCGCTCTGCCTCACTTAGTTGGTGCTACACCCAGAATTCTCTATTCTAGAGCTCAACATAGATGAACAAGTGGAAAGCGTGTAGCTTCCCACTCGTTATTTTTGCGATGTCGAGGCTGACTTCCATGCATGCTTGGACTTGAATGCACAGGGTTGGCGGTTCTACTATCAATGCGGCGCCTAGGAAGGGGAAAATCCTACTCTTTGTTGACGTGAAAATTGTTGTAGCTGGCAGGCTCACTTGTATTGGCCTCACCTGGTTCATGCTCACTTGAAGGGTATCCGATTTCAGCTGGAGCACCTACAACCTGGATTGCAAAGCCTCCATCGTGGCCTTCTGCTGATCTTTCAGAGGAGTCCATCGGTCCTTGGAGGCAGTAACAACGACATCTACGATCTTGTCCAGATCTTCCTCTGTCAATGTAACGTCCGCTTCTCCTCCGGCCTTGTCATCCTTGTGCTTCTTCCACTGCCCTTTGGGAGGCTAGCAAGTGCGCTTCGTTCCACGTGGGGACTCTGCGCCCTCCCCACCAAGTCCTTCAATATTCGCATCCCACTGAGGCTCTTGCTCCACCCCTTTGGTGGCATCCTTGGGGGTTTCCTTGGTAGTTGCTTTCTTAGTGGAGCGCACCTCAATCTCCTTCGTTGTGCTCGATGGGTAAGTATCCTTCGGCACTGCAGCTTTTCCAGAGGTGCCCGCTGTGACCGAGGCCGAGGATTTGAGGCCAATTTTCCATGCAGGAGGCCCTGTTGCGATGAGCTGGTCGATCTCTGCCTCGGTGGTCATATATGGGATATTGTACCACACCAGATATTTTCTTGCCCTGATCTGCACATTGTGCATGGTGACAGGAAAGTTAGCGATGCACTTGTACTTCTCGTACACCGCAAGTGATAAATGTAGTCTTGAATGTATCTTCCCTACCAGCGCATGATCGAATAACACCCAGAATGCCTTGTTCTCCTCGATGCACTTTGAATCCTTGGAGTCCCATTGGTTGGCGTAGCGTGCGCCTTCGTAGACATCAGGTTCAAGCTCAGGAAGTATTGCATCATCAGGCATCTCCCACGTGATCAAGGCAATCAACAGCAATAGCCAGGATCAGTAGAAGGACTTTCCCTGGTCCTGTGCCTCACGCACGTTCTCTAAAAACTCTTCACAGAGGTACTGTGACTAGTTGTAGCAGACCCCCTTGTCGCAATGTCCTACCAACTGAATAACATAGGCAGGGATGACTGATGCCCTACACTTGTGCATCATCTTACACGCGAGTAGCAGAGTGCCCATGCACACTCCTGGGTAAGAGATGGTCTCTACTAGGAATCCTTGCTTGTCGCGGTCCACCTTGTATTTTTCTCGAACTTCATCTGCCACCTTCTGCTCGTATTTCTTTCTGAATTCATTCATGGGATTGGGCCCCTTCATGGGCAGGTTAGTGATCATATGAATCAGCATGGCATTAATGGGGATGCGACCTTGGATCCACAAGCATCCATCATGGATCAACACAAGAAGTTGGTGCGAGACCAAGATGGTGATAACATATCGCAAAAAATGGGGGATGTGCAACAAATTCAGGATGCCGGAGGCCTGCAGCCTACATGCCCATGACATTGGTTCCACCTTTGGTAAATTTTCATATATCACTCGTTCGAGGTACAATTCTCGGGCAAAATCCAGGAAGGTGTCTTCATTCGCTAAGTAATGGTCATCAAATTTAATGGATGGGAGGCTACCAAACATGTCCCTGATGAAAGCGACCTCCTGCGGGACCAGCGGCATTTGGAGATATTCACGGGCAATGTCTACATTCTTGGGAGTGTGCACCATCGGCTTCCTTGGCTTAGCATATGCTGGTAGCCACGAGTGCGGAGCTATCAGTAGAGCTTCTTCCTGGGCTGTCATAGGGTGCTTCGAGGGATTAGGCGAGCGCGCTTGAGGCACACGCCGAGGGGAATGCACAATCCTAGGGGAGGTGCGCGTCTTCACCAAAGCCCACTTCATGGCTTTCCCCTTAGCCTTCTCCTTTCCTTGTTCCTTGCCTTTTTCCTTCCCCTTTTCCTTTCCTTTGGACAGTGTGGACATGACCTCTTTGACATCCGGTGTTACTTTGAACACATCTTCGGATCCAACCTCAGCAGAGGCTGTAATGGGCGATGACTCAGCTGTGTTAGAAGCAATCATCCTTGCTTAGAATATGAATTCGGGGTTGTTGCTATCAGATGGGGTAGCTCGCCCAGACACACAGGTGGCGTGGTTACAAAACACATAGAATTCACAACAAATCACAAGGCGTAAGAACTTTAGAGAGAAAAGGAACCGATTATGACTTGCGCCCCTTCTTTTATAGGCCTCCATGAGTAAAAATGGTTGGATTATCATTAAATGCGACTTACCATCAAGGAAACGGTAAAAATTACTCCTATATCGCTGCATTAATTTCCAAATACCCGCTCCATCCAACAGTAAAATCAATTTTTCACCCAGTTCTACTGTTCCAATGGCTATTTTTTCTAGCTACGCACTACCCTTGCGCCTCCGTCGCACCTTCCCTTGCCTCCTTATCTACACTTCACTGCTGTGCTCCTACCACACCTGCCTGTGCCTTCCCTTCTGAGTGTGTGAAAAACTCTTAAGGAAGATACTTCGGCCATATAGTCATTTGGTAGGCGTCGAGTCATTTGTGTAAGGTTTCAGATGACTCCATTAACATACCTGGGTAGGCAGTCTCTGTGCAGCGTAGCAAACCGCACCGCACCACCATCTGTAATCTCTTTTACTATATATGGACCCAACCAGTGCTTACTGTTATCACTCCAATAATTTTCAAATAGTTTTGAGATTTTTTATTTTGGTTTAAATATTATTAGAGGTAACCAAAAACCTACTTTTAAACCTTAAGATCTAGCCTTCCTAATACTCAGAGAGGGCTCTCTCTATATGATTTATCTTTGTTGATTTAAGTTGATTTTAGGCTAGTTATGTAGGGTAAATTGGTTTTGGATTTTGATTTGGTTTGGTGGTGGAATCACTTACTTAGATGGATAGATGTAGGATTGTATTCATTGGGCTAATGGAGTCAAAGTGTCAAGCAAAAGATTTGGATCAAGGTTCTAAAGGGAAGTATTCACAGGGCAAGATAGTTGGGTCACTTCAGATCCTTAGGCAGATAGTGAAAATGGTTTCAATCAGGGTAAGAGAGCAATTAAGGGTTCTCAAATCCGGATAATGAATGAAAAGAGAAAGGTTAATCGAAACTAGGGAGAAATTAATAATTCCCTAATCTGGATATAAGTGGAAAACATGTAAATGATAAACAATTCAAGATAGAGTGTAATTAAACATATTCTGAAATAACATTCCTGATATATCATTTAGATTTAGAAAACATACAAGTATTGGTGAAAACTTCAGAAAAGAAAAAATTGAACAAGTAGAAAGTACTTCTCTATAAGGGACCAACACATGAATCCTGTAATATAATCTCTTTATTGCTTTAATCCAGTCTGCTGACTTGAAATTGGTACAATCACCCTCAGGTTCCAGAATAGTACACTATAGAAATGTTCAGCAATTCATCCACACTCAATACTTTGAAATGAGAAGTATTTATACAAAAAACTCTTACAAAATATCCTAAAACAACTTAGGAATTATTCAAGGAAAAAGAAATATCTTTATGGAAGAAGATAGAGACATCTATCTAACTAATGCAAGATGTATCTATTTTTATTGAAATTACTAGTTGTTGTCTTCAATTTGTTGCTGCTTTCTCCCTAATTGATTGCTCAACATAGGCTATGGTTGAGTGTCTTTCACGCTGGCATCTTTATCTCTATTTTTACTTTTACTCTAACCTTTCAACTGATACACTTTAAACTGTAATTGATACTCTTTCATTGTCTCTTTTTCATTGTAAACCGTGACTGTTGTGTTTTATCTTTATTGCTCTGTTTTACTGCAAATTGTTTTCACAGTAAATCAATCATCTTTTCCCAAAATTCTGCCTCTCGCAATTTTATCTTCATCATCCTTCTAAATATTTCATCTGCTTCAGTATATTTTGAGAATGTAGGCTTGTTGACAAATATGTGTTTTACCTCATGTTGCCGGTAAAACAGATTCTCAAAATTCTTGTAAATTACCTTCCCTGTTGGAATTCCTTGTGAGGAAGGAATATTAGCCTAATCCTTGGAAACTTATCTCATTTTCTTGTCATAATCATCCTACTTCATTAGTTTGTCATGAATAACTAATGTATTTGGAAGGCCTTTTTGTCTGAGGACATCAAACTTTATCATGAACCTTGTGATGGAAACCTCCATATTCTGGCATTTCTTTTCTAGCTGTATCACCAAATTATTTTTAGAAATTACCTTCGTTACTTCTAGGATGGTTTCTGTTCTATCACTAATTCCAATTTCTTCAAGTTCTTGTCTATCCTTGGAATTAAGAAATTTGATGATTTCAAGAGCTTCTTCAGTTTTTTTTCCAAGTTATTCTTTTATCTTTTGGATAGCTTCTCTTGCTGATTTGACTAAGTCTTTATGTTCATAAGTAACCTGGATTGATGGCCAAATATCATTGAAAGATTCAATGATATTGGCCCAAAGCTGTTGTTTGGCTTGCGCCATGGGTTCTTTCAATGTTAGATCTTTTTCTAACTTCTTCAATTGCTCATTCAGCCTGTTGGCTTTCTGTTCTTCATTCTTATGCATTATCTTAGCAATTTTCTTTTCATCTTCCAGACTTTTTGGTTGTTCTTTAAGTCTGTTAATTTCATTTTTCTGAATAGACAAGTCCTACATTGCTTTAACTAACTTTCTTGCCTCATCAGTAGGTTGTGTTGCTATTGTTGAAGACTTTGTTGCTGAAGTTGTTGATTAAGCGATAGGTAGTGTTGTAGCCATTGGGACTGTAGGAGCCAATGATTCTGCTAGTGTAGAAGGCACAGCTGTGGTGACTACAAGAATGACTGTGACTGGAACTTCTTCTTCCCTGTCCTTTCTCTCCTGGACCAACTTGTCCATTTCATTCTCCATTTCCTTTATCTGGGTAGTCAACTGTAGTATGAGACTCATCATCTCATCTTTCTGATTTGTATCTTGTAACACTTCCTTTGCTTGAGGATGTTTTGTAGGAGGTATCTTAAGTTGCTTCTTTAATGCAGCAATGTGTGCGTTCTCATTTTTAATCAGTTCATATGCAACTTTTACATTACTAGGATCAAATCATACTTCAATAACCAAATCTTCCAGTGATTTGATTCTATTATCCTTAGCTTGAGAAGATGTTTTTTCTAATCCGAGTTGATCTTTGATGTTTGCAAGAGTGTTTTGAAGCTTTTGCACACTCATTGCCTTGTTTGTCATGGTTGAGTAAAGCATTTCACCAGCCTGTTTGTGAAATTCCATCTGATCAATAGGATGAAGATCATATTCTTGAACTTCATATGATGATTTTTTGTAATCAGCTGATGATTTAGGATGCTTTACTTTTGGCTGCAGGAATGTCATCTACATTTTCCTTGTCTTATAGTAAAAAGCAGAAAGCAATCTGATTTAGTCACTGGGTGATTGTTTCCAATACTGGTTGTATGTATCAGTCTTCAAAGCTTCATTTCTCATCTTTACCTCTCTGTATTTCTGCATAATGTCTATCTCCTTCTCTGCTGGTTTGCTGGAAGATGACATTTCAACACTGTTGCTTCTGAATAAGCTGAGTTTTTGAAGTTTAAGGATAATGTTCTTCTTCAATCATTGTAGGAGGTGCATTTTACTTTGCTGCTGTATCTGTGTTAATCACTTCTATTGTTTCCATTTCTTCATTGACATGATTTAATTTAGGCTTCTTCCTATAAATTAATTTAAATTTAGTTTCAGTGGTTGTTTCTGTAGTGTAGGATCCTTCTTCTCTGTTTCTCTTTAAGCTTTTATCTTCTTGGGTTGGAGTCTACAAGTTTTGACTAGCATCACCTTGCTTCTCTACCTCTAGGTGTTCTCCAACCATTCATACTGATTGGAGAATTTCTCTATATCTATTTTCTTCTCATGTACATAAGGATTTAATTTGCATTTAACTCTCAATTAGATTATTACACCTAGACAATCATAATACCACAGAAAAATTTTACTAAATTTAAACTCACATATAATGCCAGCTTACTGGACATTGCCTCTCATTGTTACAAATGAAGGGGCCAACACAGTTCTTTATTTTTGACGTGTCTTCGGTTTAGGCACTAGGAAATTAATTGCATTAGAATTAAGAATTTGCCTTATGTATTCGAGGAAGGTCCCCATAAGGGGTTTTTGGGGCGATCATATGGTAAAAGATTTGACATGTATACCCTTATCTGTATTAGTGATTGTGGGTTTCCTTCAACGTCAAGCTTCTGAAGGTTGATGGAAAATTTCTTAGACTAATAGTACAAAAACATGTGGAATAGGACTGAGGAATACTTGAAAACACCTTCAGAAGGCATTTTGACCAACTGTTCATGAGTATTATTAGCAAGGTATTGGGAAAAATTAAAAATGGTAGCAGGAGGCTAACCAGGTGTGAAAGTAGATAAAAAACCTAGCACTACAACACCAACATGCTCATCTATGAAATAACCAAGAATAAAAGACAACATGCTAATGATATGTCTAGTTCTTTCAGAAAATTTTGCAGATGAGTAAGGAGGATTTATCTTGGGAATTTCTACAGAAGAAGGCATGAAAGTCTGGAATATTTGGAACCTCTTGGGGAAGTCCAGATTGAGGTATAGCTGAGTGAGAGACTCAATGGATAAAGAAGTTTCATTTGGTCTGGATTGGATCTGGAGCATTTGATTGATTGATCCAGCAGTAATGGTAAACATAAATTCTTTTTTAGAGTTTATTATGGCTCTTTGGTGAGGGAAATAGTAAGATTGACAAAGTCTAATCACTTCTAGGCATTGGAAGGTCTGTGGGACAACATACTTTGGTAAATTAGATTCCCAAAGAAAAACTTCATCAGCCTGATTTATGGATTTTTCATGGCTCTAGCAGTGGAGCTCAAGAAGGTTAAATTCAGTGATTGTGTCAATAATTTTGAAGTCTCTCTCAGCTAAAGGAATGTGTTTTACATCTACAACTGGGGTTGTAGTGGATTGAGAGTTACTACTACTTTTGAAGCCATTATTTTTTTAATTTCTTCAATTGATTAATCTTTGACTTAGAAAAAACTGATTCATGGCTTTAGGAGCACCTCTAAAATATAATTACAGTTTGTAGAAGGATTTGGATAAAACAGGGGTTTATTTGTGGTCTACAAAAATATTTAAACTTATTCAATTAATCAAACTGTAATCTCTGTGACCAAAAAGCAATCTCAGTATCTCAGACTTCTGTAAAAATAGGTTTAGAGTTTGCAGAAAAGGATTTGGAGGGAAAGAGGGCTTTCTTTAGGCCTGCAAAGGTTTAGACCAATCAAATTGTATTCTTTGTGATTAAAAACACTCTTAGGACCTCAAAATTCTATAAAAGGATGCCTAGGGTATGCAGAAAAGGATTTGGAAGGCAATAAGTGCTTTTGGTCTGCTAAAACTCCCAATCTGATTCAATTACTTGAATTAATTCTTCTTTAGATCAAGAAACAGGCCTTTTCTTTGAGGAATACCTGGGAAAAATGAATATTTTTGTCTACAGAGGGTTTTTGAAGCAACAGAGGCTTTTCTGAAGCTTTTTGTATTTATAATGCTTCAACTCATTTCTGCAATATCTTGTATCAACAAAGGTCTTGAATTTTGGTGAAAAAGGCTTGAAAAAAGGTCGGTTAAGTGATTTGGTTGCTTGGAAATCGGATGGCAATGCACTTCATGCATAAATGGTGTAACAGAAATGATAAAATGGTGCAAATTGTAGCTTATATGCTATTTTTTATCAAACACTGTTTACATTGAATGCACGGTTAATTTGAATTGACAGGGCGGTTTGTGCAAAGGGTAGGAGAAAAACACTTAGTGGTTTTTGCATGAATGAAAGGTGGTTAGTGGTATAATTCTGATCGATGTGATCGAATAGAAACTTGCCACGTAGTAGGGAGGTGAGCTCCGAAAACTGCACATTTCACAAGGTTGGAGAGTAGTTAAAGGTCAAGCCTTCGGGGATGCGATGAGCGATAAGGGCCATCAGATCCGATTGGCTTAGATCCGACAGTTGAGAGGATGCAACGGATGTGTCGGGTTTTAAAAGGCGTGGGGCCCGAAACTTATGCTATGCGGTAGCTAATATGTATGAAAAAGATGATTTAATAAATATAGTGGGTGATTAATACATAGTCACTGGGGTTATAGAAAGTGTGACTTATAGATAGGTGGGTTTTATAGTAGGTGGGTCCGGGATATATAACATGTGGGGAATATTATACCATATGTTAAAATAAAATAAGGGTTGGGAATAATATATATGCGGGAGTTATTTTAATATGGGTTTAAAAGGTATAACAAGAGCTAATAAATAAAATACTTGTTAATATTAGTATATGAGCGGGTTTGTTAAATACATTAAGTTTTTGATGTAAAATTACTATCGGGGATGGATATTTTCAGTAGGGCCCGATATATAATTTAATCATTTAAACTTAGGATAAAGTATTTTTGGGTTTTTGGTGTATTTTGGAATGAAAAGGGAAATTAGTAAAGGGTTTTACTTTTCCTAAATGAAATGTGAATTTTAACTTAGGAAAAGGGATTTTTTTGCAAGGGGAAAAAGAGTGAAGTAAGGGGAAAGAATAAAAATGAAGGGGAAGGGGTATTTTTACAAGGGAAAATAATTTCAAAGGGAAGTTAGTAAATATGAAATGACCAATTTCTGCTATCCATGCCTTGTGAAAACTGGTTCTGCCTACCCATCAACTACCTAACATTTTTTCTTCATTTACATTGGTGCATTTAGGCTTGCAAACCCTTATTCATTTTTTTTAAACAACAAACTAACTAATTCTATCCTTATTTCTTCCAAGGGCTCAGATTAAACTGTTGAGCTCCTTATTATTCTCTACCTAACTACTGATCTTCCAAGATTAAACTATTTGGCTAGATCTTTATTCTCTATCTATCAGCATGAAATTTAAAGCACGAAAAGTCAAGATTAAGTAGTTTGAATTTCATCGATTGTGGCATTTTAACAAGCTGCACACAATATTTATTTTGTAAATTGAAGTAAAAACTAGTGTCATTTAAATTTGCATCACTTTCATGATAGATCTATTTTATCTCTTTTTTTTTGGGGTCCATTTTTATATTCTTTTTTATCATTTTTCTTTCAAGTCCTTTGATTTTTCTTTTAGGACTTTTACCCTCTTTACATTTATTTATTTCTTTTTCTAATATGGGTTTTTTTTTTTTGCAGAAAGAAAAGGTATAAACATATTACAAGACTAAACAAAGTCAATTCAAAATCATGAATCCTATTATTATAGGACCCTAACAATGGCTCCACATGGGGATTGCATTTCCTGGTGAAATGTCAAGAACTTAAAAATCAGTAGCCTTTTGAATTCTGCCTATACTTGCCTTGGAACTGATTTTTGATTTCTGCTTTATTCATACTTATGATATTTTATCCTTCAAAGCTTAGGGCCTTCTCTTCAAGCTTCAAATTTGTAAGAAAAACATCCAATCCAGCCTAAAATCTGCAATGTTATGTACAATGAGCAATGTAAACAAAGTGAACTACTGTTATTCTAGAAAATAATAATGATTCAACATTCTACCATTGATAGGTCCACCTGGCAGATCTGATCCATCCAACTTCAAAAAGAATGCATTGTTACCCCTATAACCATAAATGACATAAGGGCATTTCCATACGAAATCAAATTTCCCATGTTTACCTTTCTCTTCTCTCCTTGAATCCCACTTAAGAACTTTGTCACCTATGTAAAAATCATCTTCCTTTGTCTTTTTGTCAAATATATTTTTAATCTTGTCTTGAAAAACTTGTGACTTGACATAGACCTCTTCCTTGGTATGCTGCAAGTATATGGTTTGGTTTATCCTTCTCTGGATATTATTGGTTCAACTTGCAATTCTTGGCTTATCTTCATCACTAGCACTCCTAAAGAGGATGAAAAAACAACATCCATCCCATATACAAGCTGATAGGGTGAGGTACCAGTAGAGTTCTTTGTGGTTAATATGTTTGCCCATAAGGCATTAACTAACCTTTTGTTCCAAGTTTTCTTATTGTCTTCTAATAATTTCTTGATGATATTAACAAGGCTTTTATTGGAGGACTCTGCAAGGCCATTTCCTTGAGGGTAATAGGAAGTAGAATGGCTAAGGGTAATGTGATATTTGTTACAGAAATCAATCATTTTCTTAGACTTGAAAGCAATTGCATTATCAATAATGAGATTTTTGGGGCATCCAAATCTAGACAGTATGTTGTTTTCCAAAAATGATATTATGACAGTATCATTATCTTGCCTAGAAGGAATAGCTTCTATCCATTTGGTAAAATAGTCTGTGGCTGTCAAAATCCATTTGTGTTGGGCTGAGGAAGGTGGGTGAATTTCACCAATGAAGTATAAACCCCATTTCTAAAACGATATTTCTGTGGAGATGGGTTTAAGGGGTAAAGGTAGCAGCCTTTTATTTCATTCAAAGATTTGGCATTTGTGACAGGAGGTCACATACTTTTTTACATTTGCAAAAAGAGTGGGCCAGTAAAAACCAACCCTCAATATTTTATCAGTTGTTGACTTCCAGTAAAGATGTCCTCCACAGTCACTTGCATGAAACTCTTCCAAAAATTTATCAGCTTCTTCTTTAAGTAAACAATTCAATAAAATTCCACCATGATATTTCCAAAACAAAGCATTATCTATGATACAAAATTTCATTGCCTTTAAATTCAAAAACCTAGTTTTAGTTCTTGACAGTTTAAGAGCAGCTTGTAAATTTTGTAATACAAATATGATATCTGCATACCATAGTGAATCTGAAAAGGCTTCACTGATACGTGGAGTCGCCATCTCTTCCTGATCATCTAATTGTGCAATAAAATTAATATCTAAGGCCTAATATTTTGATTCAACCATGAGTTTGGCTAAACCTTGGCCTTTAATGAGTTTGGTGGGCTTAGTTTCCATGTAATTTTCCAAAATGGTGGAAATCCACTTGCCTGTTTTACCATCAGGCCCATTCTGAGTTAAAATGTCCTTCACTACTGAGTTTGGAACATAAGCTACGATATGTGAATACAAGATATACAGTCTAAAGTCTTTGATAGCCTTCACTAAAGCTAGTGCCTGCTTTTCCATTATGTTATACTTTAAAGTGGCATATCTAAGTGATATCATGAAAAAAGAAATGGGCTGCTCATAGCCCCGATCATTCTTCTGCAGAAAAACTGCAGCAATAGTATGTTCTGAAGCAAAATAAAAAATAATAAAATCTTTTTTAAAATCAGGACTTATTAGGACTGGCGTTTTTGTAAGGGATTGTTTGATTGATTCAAATGATTACTTTGCCTCTACTGTTCATTTAAGTGTTGAGTCTTTTTTCAACATGTTATTTAGTTCTCTAATTAATTCTGCTAAGTTTGAAATGAATCTCCTAAGAAAGTTAATTTTACCTAAGAAAGCTTGTAATTCCTTGATATTTCTGGGATGACTTATGTTAAGAATTGCTTCTATTCTAGTAGGGTCTATTATAATTGCCTCTTTTGAAATAATATGTCCTAAAATTTTACCTTCCTCCAGTCCAAAGAGTGTCTTTTTTGGATTTAAAGAAATACCAAATTTTCTGCATTTGATAAACACTTGTCTGAGATGATCTAAATGTTCATTACCTGTTTTTTAGAATACAGTAATATCATCTAGATAAAGACAAGAAAATCATGAATTTCTTTAGCAAAATCTATGTCCATAGCTCTCTGAAAAGTAGCTCCTGCATTCATTAATCCAAAAGGCATTTTCACATACATGAAATTACCCCAAGGAGTAGTAAATGTTGTCTTTGGTTGGTCTTCTGGCTGAACTAAGATTTGATTATTTCCAGAGAATCCATTAAGCAATGAAATCCTCTTAACCTCTTTTTAAATCAAAGGTAAAAGAACATGATATATTCTCCTAAGCTTCTATTTGAAAGGTTTTTGATCCTCTTTAATAGGTATTTTGTGTTGTATTATGCTAGTGTCATAAGATTTCAAGTCATCATAACTCCATGCAAACACATCCTAAAACTCTTTGAACAAAGCAATGTATTTTAGTTTTTCTTCTAAAGGTAAAGCTTTGGAAAGTTTGATAAGCTTAGGTTTTAGTTATGTTCCTATATTACACTCTTCTATATCTGATCTTAATGGTTCAATTTTTGGTTTTCTTGCAACATCGTTTGAATCAAAAAGATCTTCTAATGGGGCTAATCCCTTGGGTAAAAAGTTATTCTTCAAATTTAAAAACTCTGAATCATCATCTGTTAGTTCTTCTATTTCTACTTTTTCTAATTTTTCTATTTCTGTTTGTGTAAATTTAGTGGGTTTAGTTAAATCTAGATTATTTACATTTATTTCACTATCTAAAGTATCATCTACTGTATAGTCTATGTCTATGTTACAATTCTGAAATTCTCCTTCAGCATTCATGAAATGATAGATTTGTTCATCCTGTGAAAATATTTGCCAATATTTTAGATTTTTTGGTATTGTAGGCCTGTGTTTTACTTCTGTTGTATATTGATGATTTGGATGAAAAGGCAGATTACAGGTACTAGCAAAAGTTGCCAAACTGCATGCCTGCACATTTTGTTTTCTAGGAATTACGACAAAGTCACATTCAATAAATTCTTTGATCAGATCTAAAATTGTTTCTCTATATTGGCTTAATCTTGGACTATATACAGAATAATCTCCTCTAATCTGTTTTACAATTAAATCAGAGTGATCAGGTGATTAAGTCCTTAATGGAAAAATGCTCAAAAAATTGGTTGCTCAGAAATGATCCAAACCAGAACGACAAGAAAGAGCTCGAAAAGACGATCCTGTAGTTGTGAATGGCACTGAAAACTGATGCTGTATGAGAAAGTTATTCAACTTTGAATTTTCTCAATTTCAGGTAAAACAAGGGCCAGTTTGACAGTTTGACCTTATTAAAAAATTTTATTGAAAAAAGAATATTCCACAGAATATTCTACAAACTATTCTGTGCAAAGAGCCAATGGCAGGGCACCACGTGGACAGCCCAGAGGCTACCACGTGGCCCCAAGGGTCAAATGGAATTGTTTTGTAACAAAATTTGCTTGTAGCAGGTAGGAGTCGACCTCGGGTCAGGGCAAAAGCAACTGGACGTCCCGACCAACGGGCCACAGGTGGTTCTTATTAAACCATTGGCACGAAGTTTCATTTGAAGTTCAAATTTCGTTTGGGCGAGGCCCGAAAGGGGGCCAACCCCCTCATCATATAACCATCTGCTCAGAACCAAAGGCTTATTCATTGGCGCGCATAATGTTGGGTCGTGGTCACGTTAAATGGCGGAGTGTGCGGAGTTCAACAATGCATCGTTATATCATATGTTTTAACATTAATACATGCCGCATTAAACTCTATGTTTATAACAAATCCTCCGACGGGCGCGGTCATATGACCCGTGACCCTATTCTTTAGCCCCAGAGGTTGGCGGAGTGCCAAAAATTTAGCGCCGACCCCAATTTTGTTGGGCCTAACTGCAGTTCTCCACATTTGGTGGAGCTTTCCTAGCCCTAACTGGGCAAAGTCAGTTTCAGTCATAACTTTGGCTAGGGAAGTCCAATTGGAACGATTTTTTGTTTTGTTTTGGGGGTATTGGAACATTCTGAAGCTGTTGGAACAGGTTGCAAAGCCATCAGGGCATTCTGTTAGAGGTTTTATCAGCGGATTTCCTTGTGGAGCCACTAGGGCTTGGTGAATGATCAGCTGTAGTGGGCTATATTCATCTGTTTGAGGTGAATGAATAGTCAATTTTTACTCTTTCCAGCACTCTGATTCTGTTTTAGCAGCTATTTTAGCCTATTGAGGCTTTCTTCATGGTGTAAAAATATTTTTGAGCATTAATAGAGAAGGGAAAAGTCCATTTTGGGGGCTTTTGGACCTATCATATGTAGCCCATGAGAGGGGTGAACTGCTTTATTAGATGCTTGTTATTATGCTGTGAATTCTTGCTACTTATTTCCAGAGTTTAATACCTTAAACAATAAATTGAAATAAGTCCTATTAACATAAAAAGACTTATACAGTTATCAAAACATATTTGTTCCATTCCAAAACACATTTGTTCCATTGCAAAACACCTTAATATGCTTGTACACTCATAATATTGGTTAATGAATACTTTGCAATAAGAAAACCAATACTTTCATTGCCAGATTGTTTCAGTGTTTACTTCATATTTCTTTAGGCAGAGCCAGTAAGAGGGCCAGAAGCTTCTAGTTTCATTCTTTCTTTGAAAGGTGAAATAACCAGTAAAAGCCCCTACTATCTTTGTATAAGAAATATTTTTGTGTAGAGAAGTTTTCCAGTTTAATCACATCCATTCTTGTTGATTTCGACGTTTCGAACCCAGCCAACGGGGTTCATCATCAGGAAAAGATAATGATATGATATTTTCCTGATGATGAACCCCATTGGCTAGGTTCTAAATGTCTAAATCAACAAGAATGGATGCGATTAAACCAGAAAACTTCTCTACAAAGATACTCATCGCAGAAGCCTCAAATCTATAAGAAATATTTTGTTCACACATTTTAGATCAGATTGGTATCAGAGTTGTTTGCACATTTAGAATTATTGGAAATGGACACCTTGCACCCTTATTTCAAGTACAATCCCATTTCAGATCAGACTGGTATCAGAGCTTGGGTTGAGCATTTTTTATTGTGCAAAAGGTTTTAAAACAATGTAAGAGATTTACTGTTTTATTGGTTGCAAAATGGTTGCATGTATGAGTTTTCTTGAGTTGGAAGGATAGCTATTGTTAGCTGAGTCTTGGAAAGGATTAAAGACTATTTTACTTACCTAATTTACCTCAAAATTATCTTTGGAAAACAAACTCCAATAGTTTTTTTTTTTATGGCTGCTTGAATGAGAAGGGGTATTTACTGACATTTGGTTAAAAGCTTGTCGTTTGTTTGAAAGCTTTGAGGAATTTTCTTTGGAAGTTCCTTTGGCTTGTTTTGACCATTTACATAATGTCAACTTCTTCTACAAGTGAAGTTTCATCCTTCACGAGATTCTTCAATGATGACATGAAGAATGAGTTCTTTAAGGTGAAGGACATGGTGTAGATTCTCATTGAGGATCAAAGAGAAAGCGTTAAACTTCGTGCACAATTACTAGCTATGCAGGAAGAGAAAGAAGCCATTCTTCAAAGACTGCATGATATGGAGTTGCAGCTTCTTCAAGCTCAAGAAGCTTTGTCCAAGAAAATTCCTCATCTTCAGGATGTAAAACATGAGGTAAATCATTCTGATTTGTCTTCAGTTTCCTCTATTGAAAAGTGTGTTGGTTCTTTTGAAAGGCATACAAGAGGTATTGGGTCCAAATTGATGTTGAAAATGGGCTATCAAGAAGGCAAAGATTTGGGCAAGCATGCAAAAGGCATTGTTGAGCCTATTTGTGTTGTCAAGCATCCCAAGAATATTGGTCTTGGCTATGAGCAGCTTAATGGCGAAGCTTTGAGCACATGCATTCAAGAATGTGATGCAAATTTGAAGAGAACATTTCTCCCAAGTTATCAATTACATCAATGTCATGATGGCAATCTTCCTTACCATTTTTTTAAGCCTTTGTTGTAGCAAGAAGATGGTAGACATGCAGCTTATGGAAATCATGCAATTTTAGGTAGTTTTCAAGACAAGAACAATGCTGTTAGTCTACAATTGAAAGCTGGAGCCTCTACTAGTTCATCTCCTCATGGAGGAAAAAAGGATGAACATGCAAAGCAGCATAAGAGGTATAAATCTTATCATGATCAATTTGATTGTGTTTCTGCAAGGCATGATAATTTTACATGCTTTAATGGAAGAAATAATTCTTGTACATTTTGTGGTTGATTTAACCATCATGTTTCGAGATGATGGATGAGGAAGAAGGCACACAGGAAGTAGATGAAGCAAAGACTACCTTCAAAGAAGGTGCATATGATTTTCACTTTTTGCCAAAAGAAGGGACATGTTGTCTCTCATTGTTGGACTTTGCATCCAACTCGTCGTCCCATGCACATGCAGAAAGAGGAAAAAAATATTGGTGAAGGTGGAATCATGGATTCCATTATCGATGTGAAAAAGGAAGTTTCACATGAGGAAAAGTTGCAACAACAAAAGTCGCCATGGAAGTGGCTTGGTGAGAAGTGGATGGACTTCTTGACACAGTAAGACGTACTCATTTTGTACATATGCAAATTTCGGATGTATGCATGTATTTTGCTATAATATCTTTTTTGTTTTGAGCCACCTTAGATCATTGATCAAGGCTGCGTTGTATAGTTTCACTCTGTAAATTGCTCACCAGAAATTTCTGTGTGAGTTCAAGAAGGTCAGTTGTGGACAGTTGTGGACAAGCGCATTCAGGAAGGGAAATGTCGATTTCTTTTCATTTGTGGTTCAATTTCATTTTCTTTTTAAGGCAAAATTTTTGAAGGGTTGAAGCGAAGAGGATTTTTATTCTCTCATTTTTTGTACTACAGTTCAGTTCTTCTTTTCAGTAAGCTTTTTGGGTCCAAAAGCTTCCCATTTGGGAGGTGTGATCAGGTGATCAAGTCCTTAATGGAAAAATGCTCAAAAAATTAGTTGCTTAGAAATAATCCAAACCAGAACGAGAGGAAAGAGCTCGAAAAGATGATCCTGTAGTCGTGAACGGCACTGAAAACCAATGCTGTATGAGAAAGTTATTCAACTTTGAATTTTCACAATTTCAGGTAAAAAAAGGCCCAGTTTGACAGTTTGACCTTATTAAAAAATTTTATTGAAAAAAAATATTCCACAAAATATTCTGGGAATATTCCACAGAATATTCTGTAGAATATTCTGTGCAGAGAGCCAATGGCAGGGCACCACGTGGATAGCTCGGAGGCCGCCACGTGGCCCCAAGGGTCAAACGGAATTGTTTTGTAACAAAATTTGTTTGGAGTGGGTAGGAGTCGACCTAGAGTCGGGGTGGAAGCAACCGGACGACTCGACCAATGGGCCACAGGTGGTTCTTATTAAACCATTGGCTCAAAGTTTCATTTGAAGTTTAAATTTCGTTTGGGCGAGGCCCGAAAGGGGGCCAGCCCCCTCATCATATAACCATTCGCTCGGAACCAAAGGCTTATTCATTGGTGCGCATAACGTTGGGTCGTGGTCACGTTAATGGCGAAGGGTGCGGAGTTCAACAATGCACCATTATATCATATGTTTTAACATTAATACATGTCGCATTAAACTCTATGTTTATAACATCTCCTCCGACGGGCGCGGTCATATGACCCATGACCTTATTCTTTAGCCTTGGAGGTTGGCGGAGTGCCAAAAATTTAGCGCCGACACCAATTTTTTCGGGCCTAACTGCAGTTCTCCACATTTGGTGGAGCTTTCCTAGCCCTAACTTGGCAAAGTCAGTTTTAGTCATAACTTTGGCTAGGGAAGTCCAATTGGAACGATTTTTTTGTTTTGTTTTGGGGGTATTGGAACATTCTGAAGCTGTTGGAATAGGTTGCAGAGCCATTAGGGCACTCTATCAGAGGTTTTATCAGTGGATTTCCTTGTGGAGCCACTAGGGCTTGGTGAATGGTCAACTGTATTGGGCTATATTCATCTGTTTGAGGTGAATGAATAGTCAATTTTTACTGTTTCTAGCACTCTGATTCTATTTTAGCAGCTATTTCAGCCTATTGAGGCTTTCTTCATGGTGTAAAACTATTTTTGAGCATTAATAGAGAAGGGAAAAGTCCATTTTGGGGGCTTTTGGACCTAGCATATGTAGCCCATGAGAGGGATGAATTGCTTTATCAAATGCTTGTTATTATGCTATGAATTCTTGATGCTTATTTCCAGAGTTTAATACCTTAAACAATAAATTGAAATAAGTCCTATTAACACAAAAATACTTATACATTTATCAAAACATATTTGTTCCATTCCAAAACACATTTGTTCCATTGCAGAACACCTTAATATGATTGTACACTCATAATATTGGTTAATGAATACTTTGCAATAAAAAAACCAATACTTTCATTGCCAGATCATTTCAATGTTTACTTCATATTTCTTTAGGCAAAGCCAGTAAGAGGGCCAGAAGCTTTTGGTTTCATCCTTTCTTTGAAAGGTGAAATAACCAGTAAAAGCCCCTACTCTCTATCTCTGTATAAGAAATATTTTGTTCACACATTTTAGATCAGATTGGTATTAGAGTTGTTTGCACATTTAGAATTATTGGAAATGGATACCTTGCACCCTTATTTCAAGTACAATCCATTTTCAGATCACAGAGTCTCCCATGATAGAAACTCTTTTGCCTCCTAATTTTCTAACAATCTATAATCCTAAAATCAGAGCTTCATACTCTGCCATGTTGTTGGTACATTTGAAGTTTAATCTAAAGGCATGACCCTCAGAATGGTTATGTTCCATGTTATGTATCCAAACGCCTGCTCCTGCTTCTAATTTGTTTATTGATCCATCAAAATCTAGGTGCCATATTGATTCATGAAATATGTTTTCACTATCTGGGTATTTATTTTTATGTTTTAATTTTGTGTTGTTCTCGATAACAGTATCAGAATTACATAAAATGAAAGAGTCCATATCAGTAGGTGTAGAATAAATTGGGTAATTTCGAGGTCTTTCTACACTACTAACCATGTAATTCATTAATGTCTCTCTGTAAAGTTTCTTGGGTTGACCAAAATTAGATATAGTGGCATAAGACATGATCAATTGTAGAGATCCCTGCAGTTTTTCTCCCCATGAGCGAGATAACAACATTCCATATTTAGGAGAGATATCAACTACTACAATATCCATGACTATGCTTTTTCCTAGGTACTGAACTAAAGTGACACATAAATATTTGATTAAGCCTAGACATTTCACTTTACTGGAATCAAATGAGAAAATATCCTTATAAGGTCTAGTGATGTCTAAATTCAAGGTTTCCATGATTGCTTTTGGCATCAAGTTATGTGAAGCTCCTGAATCTAGCATGGCATTATGTAATATTTGGTCATGAACAATTAGGCTAATGTAGAAAGGAGGAACTCCTCCTTCTTAGTGTTTTCCATTTACTTCTGGACCAAATATTAGTTCTGGTTGATCATCATTCAAATTCACAGAATATTCTCCTTCATTAATGTTCAGTGTGGAAGTGATCTGTGATTTATATATAAATCATGTTTTACCAATTCTATAAAAGGAATTGGTATTTTCAGTTTGGAAATTTCATTTTGGATATTGAATGGAATTTGTGTTTTACCTAACTGAATAATCTCTTCTCTACTAACTGTAGTTCAAGTATGTTTCTCTTCTTCTCCTACAATTGGGTTTTCAGTTTGTGTTTCCACAGTTTTGATGTTTTCAATCTCCTTTTTAGGGACAATTTGGGTGGCAGTTGTGTTTTTGACAGCAACTGTTTTTGTAGCAGCTGTTTTTTTAGGATCAACTATTGTTTTTGCAGCTACAGAGGTTTCAGGCTCAGCTGATTTTTTAGGATCAACAGTAGATGTTTTTGGATCAGAAATTTTTGTTTTAACAGAAGTTTTTGTTTTAGCAGCAACAGATTTTTGAGGATCAACTGTTTTTTGAACAACAATATCTGTGATGTCAACAATTTTAGGACTTGGTGCAATTTTTGGACTAGAATTTTTCTGATTTGCACTAGAGTTTTGTTGGGTTTCTCTTGGAAGAATTTGCAGTACTTTGTTTGTAGGAACTTCTACTTTTTTCTTATTCTGAATTTGGGCAGATTTATTAGTAGGTGCTTCTACATTCTTCTTGCTCCTAAGGTTATATTTTTTTATGAACTTCTTTAATTGCATATTCATAACCGTGCTTGTAATCAAAAGATTCACCAGATTCTAATGGTAACTGTTGTAATTCATATAAACCCTGTTCTTCTTGTGTAAGAAAAATGGTGTTATGATCATTAATTCCCATTAGATTAATCTGAGTATCTTCACCATTTTCGTTTTGGTGGGAACTTTCAGCATTGTTCTCTTGGAAAGGTGGTCTTATTGTTTGATCAGGTGCTAATTCTCTAGATTTACCAATGTTGATGTTCTTCCTAAAATTGGGATTTCATATGCGAGGACCTTGTTGTTGGTTATCCCACTGTGGCTTCCTTTCCATATTATCTAACCTATCCATCATTATTTCGAATGTTTTTGCTAAGCTATCTATTTTAAGGTATAAGGCTGATGATTCCTCTTTTATTGTGACTCTTCTTTCATTTCTTAATCTAGCTTTCTTTGCTAACAAATTTTCCTCTACACTTACATCATTACTTTGCATCTGCTCTAAGGTTTCAGGATTCCTCTCTCTTAGTTGGTATGTCATATCTGTATCAAATCCATCAGGGAATTTGATCAAGGCAGAGTCTAGAGGACGTTTAAGATTGGCGGGGATTGCATTGTAAATAATGTTATATCTTGTACAATATTCTTGAACTATTTCATTTGGTTCTCTTTTTATGTTTTCAAATTCAGATAAAATTTGTAAAGGATTATTTTTCTTCTCCCATGTATTAAGAAACATCCTATGGAAAACAGCTAAATCAGCAATACTACTAGCAGGAAAGCCTTTGAACCACTTCTTTACTTCACCAGCTAAATTTTGAACAAAAATCCTCATTTGAACATCTACGTCATCTATTTCATGGAGTTAAAAGTATTCTGTCATTTTGTTAACATGCTGTTGTGCAGTGTAGTGAGTGGTTCCATCAAATTGAGGAATATTTCTTTGATAATCTTGGGGCTTGGCATTTAGAGGGGCTTGTAGGACCAATGGGGCATATCTGGCAGCCATGTCTTGGATTCTAGCGTGGCTAGGAGGTAAGTTTGAAGTACTTTGTGAAGAGCTTGAAGTACTTGTAGATGAGTTAGGAACATTGAAGATGTAGTTGGGATGCTAGAAGAAAAGCTTGGAAATGAAGTTGAAGTATTGGAAAATGCAGTAGAAATGCTAGGGGATGAACTTGAACTATTTGGGGATGGAAATAAAACTCTAGTTTGAAAAATTTTCTTAGGAATGAAAGATTCTGTGGAATGAAGTGTGGTCGAAATAATATATGAGGTGGTCGTAAACAAAGATGAACCTACAGATTCTAAATGAATGGTAAATAAATGACTGGTAGAAGGCTTAGGGGTATAGGCAGATAAAGCAGTCAATTCAACTGAATGTTGTAAATATGTTTCATCAATTTCTTTAATCAAAGTTGCAGTTAAAGCATCAAGTTTATCATAAAATTATAGGTATTTTTCATCTAAATCAAGTGAAACAGTTTCCTTTTTACTTTCAATGAATGAAATGAAATCAGGATCTATTACACTATTATGTATGTCACTTTTTGATTTAGTTCTAAACAAATATTGCTCAAAATTTAAATCAAATTCAATGTTTTGTAAACTTGATAATTTATTAGGAAGAGAATTTGCTTTGATCAATGAATTTTTATTGCCTAAACTTTCTCCTTTTTTGTTTTTCCTTAAAATTCTATCAGGATTATCTACTATTATAGCAGGTTCTGTATCTGGATTAGACCTGGTATAGTAGATTCTTCTGGAAGCCAGAATTTTAGTTTTTATTGAAAAATTTACTCACAAATATTTAAAACAATCTTAAGGTGAAAATATAGATTAAATTATTTCCTTTAAGATTAATTTTAAACACTGAGGATTCGTTAGTTCCTTAGTGGGGTCGCCAATATGTTATCACTCCAATAATTCTCAAATAGTTGTGAGATTTTTTATTTTGGTTTAAAGAATATTAGAGGTAACCACAAACCTACTTTTAAACCTTAGGATCTAGCCTTCCTAATGCTCAAAGAGGGCTCTCTCTATATGATTTATCTTTGTTGATTTAAGTTGATTTTAGGCTTGTTATGTAGGGTAAATTGGTTTTAGATCTTGATTTGGTTTGGTGGTGGAATCAATTACTTAGATGGATAGATGTAGGTCTATATTCATTGGGCTAATGGAGTCAAAGTGTCAAGCAATAGATTTGGATCAAGGTTCTAAGGGGAAGTATTCACAGGGCAAGATATTTGGGTAACTTCAGATCCTTAGGCAGATAGTAATAATGGTTTCAATTGGGGTAATAGAGAAATTAAGGGTTCTCAAATCTGGATAATGAGTGAAAAGAGAAAGGTCAATCGAAACTAGGGAGCACTTAAGAATTCCCTAATCTGGATATCAGTGGAAGTAAATGATAAACAGTTCAAGACATAGTGTAATTAAACATATTCTGGAATAACATTCCTGATATATCATTTAGATTTAAAAACATAAAAATATTGGTGAAAACTTCAGAAAAGAAACAATTGAAAAAGTAGAAAGTACTTCACTGTAATGTCCCAACACATGAATCCTGTAATATACTCTCTTGATTGCTTTAATCCAGTCCACTGACTTGAAATTGGTACGATCACCCTCATGTTCCAGAATAGTACACTATAGAAATGTTCAACAATTCATCCACACTCAATACTTAGAAATGAGAAGTATTTATACAAAAGACTCTTATAAAATATCCTAAAACAACTTAGGAATTATTCAAGGAAAAATAAATATCTTCATGCAATAAGATAGAGACAACTATCTAACTAATGCAAGATGTCCCTGTTTTTATTGAAATTACTATTTGTTGTCTTCAATTTGTTGCTGTTTTCTCTCTCATTGTTTGCTCAACGTAGGCTGTGGTTGAGTGTCTTTCATTCTAGAATCTTTATCTCTGTTTTGACTTTTACTCTAACCTTTCAACTAATACACTTTAAACTGTAACTGATACTTTTTCACTCTCTCTTTTTCATTTTAAACTGTGACTGTTGTGTTTTATCTTTACTGCAAACTATTTTCACAGTAAATCAGCCATATTTTCCCAAAATTATGCCTCTGGTAATTTTATCTTCATCATCCTTCTGAATATTTCATCTGCTTCAGTATATTTTGAGAATGTAGGCTTGTTGACAAATAAGTGTTTTACCTCATGTTGCAAGTAAAACAGATTCTCAAAATTCTTTTAAAGTACCTTCCCTGTTGGAATTCCTTGTGAGGAAGGAAGATTAGCCTGATCCTTGGAAACTTCTCTCATTTTCTTATCATAATCATCCTGCTTCATTAGTTTGTCATGAATAACTAATGGATTTGGAAGGCCTTTTGTCTGAGGACATCAAAATTTATCATGAACCTTGTGAAGGCAACCTCCATATTCTGGCATTTCTCTTCTAGCTGTATCATCAAATTATTTTTAGAAAGTACCTTCCTTACTTCTAGGATGGTTTCTATTCTATCACTAATTCCAATTTCTTCAAGTTCTTGTCTATTCCTGGAATTAAGAAATTTGATGATTTCAAGAGCTTCTTCAGGTTTTTTGCCAAGTTCTTCTTTTATCTTTTGGATAGCTTCTCTTGTTGATTTGACTAAGTCTTTCTATTCATAAATAACCTGGATTGATGGCCAAATATCGTTGATAGATTCAATGATATTGGCCCAAAGCTGTTGTTTGGCTTGCGCTACTGGTTCTTTAAATGTTAGATATTTTTCTAACTTCTTCAATTGCTCATTCAACCTGTTGGCTTTCTGTTCTTCATTCTTATGCATTATCTTAGAAAGTTTCTTTTCATCTTCTAGACTTTTCAGTTGCTCTTTAAGTCTGTTAATTTCATTTGTCTGAATAGACATGTCCTGCATTGCTTTTACTAACTTGCTTGCCTCATTAGTAGGTTGTGTTGCTATTATTGAAGACTCTGTTGCTAAAGTTGTTGATTAAGTGATAGGTAGTGCTATAGCCATTGGGACCGTAGGAGCCAATGATTCTGCTAGTGTATAAGGCACAACTGTGGTGACTACAGGAATGACTATGACTGGAACTTCTTCTGCCCTGTCCTTTCTCTCCTAGACAAACTTGTCCATTTCATTCTCCATTTCCTTTATCTGGGTAGTCAACTGTAGTATGAGACTCATCATCTCATCTTTTTGATTTGTATCTTGTAACACTTCCTTTGCTTGAGGATGTTTTGTAGGAGGTAGCTTAAGTTGCTTCTTTAATGTAGCAACGTGTGCATTCTTCTTTTTAATCAGTTCATATGCAACTTTTACATTACTAGGATCAAATCATACTTCAATAACCAAATCTTCCAGTGATTTGATTCTATTATCCTTAGCTTGAGAAGATGCTTTTTCTAATCCGAGTTGATCTCTGATGTGTTGCAAGAGTGTTTTGAAGCTTCTACACACTCGTTGCCTTGTTTTTCATGGTTGAGTAAAGAATTTCACCAGCCTATTTGTGAAATTCTATTTGATCAATAGGATGAAGATCATCTGATTTAACTTCATATGATTATTTTTTGTAATCAGTTGATGATTTAGGATGCTTTACTTTAGGCTGCAGGAAGGTCATCTGCATTTTCCTTGTCTTATAGTCAAAAGCAGAAAGCAATCTGCTTTGGTCATTGTGTGACTGTTTCCAATGCTGGTTGTATGTATCAGTCTTCAAATCTTCATTTCTCATATTTATCTCTCTGTATTTCTGCATAATGTCCATCTCCTTCTTTTCTGGTTTGCTGGAAGATGACATTTCAACACTGTGTTGCTTCTGAATAAGCTGAGTTTTTGAAGTTGAAGGCTGATGTTCTTCTTCAATCACTGTAGGAGGTGCATTTTCCTTTGCTGCTGTATCTGTGTCAATCACTTATATTGTTTCCACTTCTTCATTGACAAGATTTAATTTAGGATTCTTCCTGTACATTAATTTAAATTTAGTTTCAGTGGTTTTTTCTGTAGTGTAGGATCCTTCTTCTTTATTTCTCTTTGAGATTTTATCTTCTTGGGCTACAGTCTACAAGGTTTGACTAGCATCACCTTGCTTCTCTGCCTCTATCAAGTTGTTCTCCAACCATTCAGACTGATTGGAGAATTTCTCTATCTCTGGTTTCTTCTCATGTACATAAGGAGTTAATTTGCATTTAACTCTCAATTTTCTTATTACACCTAAATGATCATAATACCACAGAAAAATTTTACTGAATTTAAACTCCTACAAATACTTTTCAGCCTCTGGACTTGTATCTCTGTTGTTAGAAATGGAGGGGCCAACCTAATTTTTTATTTTGAACTGTGTCTTCTTTTTAGCTTCTAGGAGGTTAATTGCACCAGAATTAATAATCTGCCTTATGTATTCAAGGGAAAATAACCTCATTGGGAGGTATTTGGGCAGTCTATATGGTATAAGATTTGACCCATATACCCTTATCTTTGTATTGTTTTGATTCAAGTACCAATATCCAGTCCTACTTTGCTTTGATAGCTATAGAACCTTTTTTAATCTCCTCACTGACTTTAGGCTGCATGCGGCAGTTCAACATGTTGACAATAGGATGAATGAAAGAGTCAATGAACTCTATGTAGGTGGAATATGTGGAGTCTTTTCTTATTAAATGTAATGTTCCCATTTTAGCTCATAACTAAATGGAACATTAAAATCTTGCTTTTATCACCTAGCAGTTAAATAAATGGGTAAGGAGGCCCATGTTTATTGAAAACATGAATAAAATCCCTCATGATGTGAAAGGGATCATCAGAGTAGCTTCATTTTTCACCCTCAAGTGTGAAAAGGGACAAATGCATGAAGACAAGGTCTTGTTTGATCAAGTCAACAACATTGCCATAGGAGGAGTGGCTTACTTTAGAAGACAACACAATGTGAATGAGGAAGAGGATATTTGGTGGAGGAAACCCTAATGGATGGGGTCCATGGAGAGAGAGCTTTCACTTGTTTAAAAGGAGGCCAAGGCACTAATTGTGATTCATGCTTTTGATTATTCATTTCATTGTCTATTCAGACAATTGTATATTCTCTGCTGTTTAGCAAGAATTTCCAGGAGGAATTCTTGTTTAGGATTATTCCACCTTCTTGAGAGGCCTCTTGAGGGATTGCTCAGAATTTCCTCACATCCAGGCTTGAGGCCAAGCATCTTCCATCAAGCCAACGTTATTTCTGCAGCATAGTAATGTTGTGTTGCTGGGTGATACAGTGAGGGTTCACTACATCACTTCCATAAGCTATTTTCAGAGGAGGAGCCTCTCTTTCCTTTGAGATATCAGATTGGAGATATCCTGAAGCTTATTGTAGAATTTGGCATCAAGGCCAAGCAGTTCTCTTCACCAACAACACAGTCCCTTCTCTAGACTGCATTATTTCTGAGTGTGTTTGTAGTGGAGGCTTGCTCCACATGTTTGGAGGGTGAGATATTAGGTGAGAGAATCAACCTTTAATTCTAGAGATACATTGGAGGATATCTTATCATTGATTGTAGCATCTATCGTCTTCTCCATTTTTTTCCAGTTCTTGAGTTGCTGCAGCTACCCAACAACTCCGGCATTTCTGCAGATTTTCCATTTTGTGTGTATTTCAGCCAATCCCTTGGAGGATTGTGTATTGTATGTTTTCAGGGGTTGAGATCTTTCTCCCCCTTCTTATTTGAGCCATTATTGTCACATCTATGTATTATTGACATTTTTCAGCAGTTCTGCCTCATGGATTGCGCAGTCATAGCTAGGGCCTCTTTTATATAGCAGTATCTCTCTATATTTCATGTACATGTTTCATTGAGGAGGCATTGTTTGACTTGAGAGATCATTTCCTCAAGATATTGTATACATTTGTTGCTGCTATTATATAATGTAATGGTTATGTAGATCTTCCGGCATTCTTGGTTTTAATCCATTCACTGCTATTTTCCAACTCATGTTTATGTATTTCTGAATCCCTGAAGGAGAAATATTCCAAGCTCTATAGACAGAGTCTACAGATGGTCAGGTAGCCTCTGGATGTCATCCTTTTTTCAAAGGTGACATATCCAGTAAATGCCCCTGCAGTCAATCTCTGGAATAGAACCTGGATATTCCTGAAAAAGGGATATTACAGTGGTATCAAAGCATGATCTCTGGCTCAGCGTGTGAGTCTAAGCCAAAGAAGATCAATATGATGATGAAGAAGATGGGTTTACTCTCATCTATTTTCAGATCCAGAGGAGACCTCTCCAAGGAGGTCAAGAAAATTGAAGAAGGAGGAATGGAAGGACCATGCACTTCCTATTCTCACAGAAAAGAAGGACAAAAGCATGAAGAACACTTGGAATTCGAAATTCTGAGTGAGTATCTTGCTAAATACTGGGCAAACCCTAGAGCTCTAGCTTTGCCACAATTTATTTAGCAGAAAGAAGAAAGAAGACCCCACAGCTATGGGATGATGAGAGGCAATAGATTTCTATTGTCCACATTTGATGGATCAATCACATGTGCAGCAGAGTTTTGGGTAAAGAAGCTAGAGGCTTTCTTCCTGCTACATCCTGTAGTAGATAGAGAGGCTGTAGAAATTACAGCGCTGCACCTTGAAGGTGAAGCAAAGAATTGGTGGATCAGCCATCTAAGCCATACAAGGGTTTTAACTCTTGTTGAGTTTTCTCAGAGATTGATCGGGATATTTGGAAAGAGGAGGGAGGAGCCCTCACCACCAGTTATTGAGGCATGTACCAGCACTGTTGAGATCATGGAGGAGCAGCCTTCATCTTCAACAGTTTGGGAGGCCAACACTTATGAGAAGGAAACTCTTGCAGCATTGCAAGGGGCTTCCCATTTTCACCAAGGTATAATTGAACATCCATCTCTTATCATTTCATCAAACACTTTGGATGGGTCCATATCATTGCATGCAATTGACATAGAGTAGTAGAATAGCACTGCGCTGTACATGAGCAGTGATGCAAAGGAGATCTCCCGGATGAGATTTTAGTAGAGGTGCACTCCCACACATCATGGAGTGCAAGATACTTCATCAGTTTGAGGAGGTACTTCCCTTCATTCAAGAACATATAGTAGATGGAGGACATCTTCGGATGGGTAACATCTCTCATGACTGCATTGGACATTCCTTGAGCCATGCACCTCATGATGGGAGGTTTTTGCCTACCACCTATTTGGATCCTCATAGGGTCAAATTGATCCTCAGGAAGTTTTCATTTCAAGGTCCCATGAAATGCAGGAGTTTGACTTGGGATGATGGTAGCCCTCATGGGAGGAGTACCAAGATGAAGGATGGAAGGAGACATCCACAGTTGATTGAGTGGATGTGGATGATGAGCAAGAAGCTGGTAAGATACTTGTAGATTTATGATACTGGGCAGCAGGAGGCTTGGCTGCGCTGGTTACTCTTGAAGGAGTTTGGCCATCACTTGGCATACTATTTTTCCAAGGGTATGAGGATGGAGAAGAGGTGGTAGGATGCTGTCATCATGGAGCAACAAAGAGTATGGGCACATAGTGATGATGCAACACTCATGTCATTCACTATGTCTTCATCACATATCTTGCATGATGAGAGCATGAGGAAGCAGCAAAGACATTTGTTGCTGGGGTTATTCATGGGAGAGCAGGAGCAGATTTTCTCTCATTTATTGTATGATGTTGTAGGAGTAGGAGGTAGCACTATCATGGTGCAAAGGGGATGCTCCTTGACCTTTGATGATCAGGAATTACTTCCACCATGGGAGAGGTTCCATATTTGCAGCAACATTATTGGAGGGTTGCCCATCCATGTTGAGGAGTCTGAGGGAAACAACATTGTGCCATCTAGAGATTATCTAGTACCTCATGCAGAGGAAGGAGGAGCTCTTGCTCTAGGTAGAGGAATTCTTGCATCTTTGCAAGGAAGTCCCTAGGATCTCATGTGTGGAGATCAGGGCACAATTCATGTGCCATTATTCAGGAGGTGTAGAATCATGGAGACACAAGGAGGAGATAGGGAGGATGACCATCATGATGCGATGAGGAGCACACATCCTTATCTATTATATGAGGGTGATGCACCTAAGAAGGTGATTGGATTGCGCAGTGGAAGCATGGAAAGACTTGTCCATTCATATATTTAGTCATCTCTTGTTGAGGATATCTCATTGCATGGAGACATTTTGCCGGGGAGACCCCTAGACCAGCAGAGGAGGAGGGATGCTTCACATGTTGAGGCACCATTCATTGATCTCATAGGGGTGGATACCTTGGGAGATAACCATATGACAGATGTCCTTCATGGGGAAACATTAGCGTTGTCACTATGGAGGATAGATCCATGTTGGAGCTCCAGGTTGATGGTGGAGTATTCCTAGGATCATCTTGCTTTCATGATATTAACAGATCAACATATGAGGAGATGCATAAATCATGTGCATATGGAGGAGATACATAACTCTTTGGAGGAGTTAGCACAACCACCTCTTTTCTCTTTGAGGATGAGAAGAGATTCATTCTTGGGCCACTCCATTTGCATACACAACACTTATGGTAAGGGCATTGTTTGTTTGCATGATGATTTGTATATTCATCCCTTTACCATACTTGTACAGGATGTTGCTCCAAGGAGGAGCATTCTTTCTTCTATACCCCCTGGTCTACTTGAGGCCATGATCACTATTGGTGACCACTCCCTAGGAGGACTTGGGGAGGAAATGTATTTTGGAGGACATGCTCACCTTGCCACATACATCATGCACTTTCTCCATACATTGGAGGAGAGTAGGACAACAAGCAAGTGGTTGAGAGGCCACACATTTTGTCATACTCTTTTGCAGTTGAGGGTCAAACTGCATTGGTTACAATTGAGGGACCATTGTCCTTATCCCTTTCCACACATGATAGCAAGCATGGTTTTCATTATGGTTCATTATTTTTTTATTGTCTTTGTATTTGACGAGAGCATGATTGGGGGAATGGCACATTGGTTGGATGTGTCCCTTGGGGGAGAGATCTCCCACATTATTTGCATTGCATGTTCTAATCGGAGCATGAGAGGACATGTGGCCACTACAGCAAAACACTTGTTTCCATTTGAGGTGGGCCATATGCTTGATTGGATGCCATATGATGATGACTTCCAACTCATCACATATGAGATGGATTGGGACAACATGTTTCATAATGCTGAAGAAGAGATCCTTGGAGGTCTAGTCTTCATTTTTCCACTTGAGGGCAACATTATTGTAGCCCAATATCATCATATACTCTACACTTATCCTAAGTGGAGAGGAGGACAGTGTGGGGTAGGCTATTTTGTCTACCAAGATCAGATTTTCAACCCACCTACATTGCCGGAGCCAAAGGTGGAAGATGATTGTCAGGAGTTGCCATGTTGGGAGGTAACTCACTTTGTATGAATCATTGCTTGGGGGATGGAGGATCTACATTGGGAAGATGTTCCTTAACATATTTCAGACTCCATGCCTTGGGTGGAGATTTTTTAGTTCTATCCTTGCAGTTGCTTGAGGACAAGCAACATTTGGGAGGGGAGGACTGTAATGTTCCCATTTTAGCTCATAGGTAAATGGAACATTAAAATATTGATTTTATCACCTAGCAGTTAAATAAATGGGTAAGGAGGCCCATGTTTATTGAAAACATGAATAAAATCCCTCATGATGTGAAAGGGATCATTAGAGTAGCTTCATTTTTCACCCTCAAGTGTGAAAAGGGGCAAATGCATGAAGACAAGGTCTTGTTTGACCAAGTCAACGGCGCTGCCATAGGAGGAGTGGCTTACTTTAGAAGACATCGCAGTGTGAATGAGGAAGAGGATATTTGGTGGAGGAAACCCTAATGGATGGGTTCCATGGAGAGAGAGCTTTCACTTGTTTAAAAGGAGGGCAAGGCACTCATTGTGATTCATGCTTTTGATTATTCATTTCATTGTCTATTCAGACAATTGTGCATTCTCTGTTGTTTAGCAAGAATTTCCAAGAGGAATTCTTGTTTAGGATTCTTCCACCTTCTTGAGAGGCCTCTTGAGGGATTTCTCAGAATTTCTTCACATCCAGGCTTGAGGCCAAGCATCTTCCATCAAGACAACGTTATTTCTGTAGCAAAGTAATGTTGTGTTGTTGGGTGATGCAGTGAGGGTTCACTACATCACTTCCATCAGCTATTTTCAGAGGAGGAGCCTCTCTTTCCTTTGAGATATCATAATAGAGATATCCCAGAGATTATTGCAGACTTTAGCATCAAGGCCAAGAAGTTCTCTTCACCAAAAATGCAGTCCCTTTTCTAGACTATGTTATTTCTGAGTGTGTTTGCAGTGGAGACTTGCTCCACATGTTTGGAGGGTGAGATCTTAGGTGAGAGGATCTGCCTTTCATTCTAGAGATCCATTGGAAAAGATCTTATCATTGATTGTAGTATCTGCCGTCTTCTCCATTTGTTTTCAGTTCTTGAGTTGTTGCAGCTACCCAACAACTCTGGTATTTCTACAGATTTGCCATTTTATGTGTATTTCAGCCAATCCCTTGGAGGATTGTGTATTATATGTTTTCAGGGGTTGAGATCTTGCTCCCCCTTCATTATTTGAGCCTTTATTGTCACATCTATGTATTATTGACATTTTGTAGCAGTTCTACCTCATGGATTGCGTAGTCATAGCCAGGGCCTCTTTTATATAGCAGTATCTCTCTATATTTCATGGACATGTTTCATTGAGGAGGCATTGTTTGACTTGAGAGATCATTTCCTCAAGATCTTGTATACATCTGTTGCTGATATTATCTAATGTAATGGTTATGTAGATCTTCCGGCATTCTTGGTTTTAATCCATTCACTACTATTTTCCAGCTCATGTTTATGTATTGCTGAATCCCTGAAGGAGAAATATTCCAAGCTATATAGACAGAGTCTGCAGATGGCCATGTAGCCTCTGGATCTCATCCTTTTTTCAAAGGTGACATATCCAGTAAATGCCCCTGCAGTCAATCTCTGGAATAGAACCTGGATATTCCTGAAAAAGGGATATTACATTAAATGAGTCCAAAATATGATTGATTGTGGGTTTCCTTCAACATCAAGATTATGAATGTTGATGGAAAATTTCTCAGACTGATCGTACAAAAACATGTGGAATAGGAATAAGGAATACTTGAAAACACCTTCAAAAGGCATTTTGAACAACTCTTCATGAATATTATCAGCAAGGTATTGGGAAAAATTAAAAATGGTAGTAGGAGGCTGACCAGGTGTGAAAGTAGACAAAAAACCTAGCACTACAACATCATCATGCTCATCTGTGAAATAACCAAGAATAAAAGACAACATGCTAATGATATGTCTGGTTCTTTCCGAAAATTTTGCAGATGGGTAAGGAGGATTTATCTTGGGAATTTCTACAGAAGAAGGCATGAAAGTATGGAATATCTGGAACCCCTTGGAGAAGTCCAGATTGAGGTATAGCTAAGTGAGAGCCTCAATGGATAAAGGGGTTTCATATGGTCTGGATTGGATCTGGAGCATTTGATTGATTAACTCAGCAGTAATGGTAAACATAATTTTTTTTTTCAGAGTTTATTATGGCTCTCTGGTCAGGGAAATAGCAATATTGATAGAGTCTAATCACTTTTGGGCATTGGAAGGTCTATGGGACAACATAATTTGGTAAATTAGATTCCCAAATAAAAAATTCATCAACCTGATCTATGGATTTTTCATGGCTCCAACAATGGAGCTCAAGAAGGTTAAATTTAGTGACTATGCTAATAATATTGAAGTCTCTGTCAGCTAAAGGAATGTGTTCTACATATACAACTGGGGGTTGTAGAGGATTGATAATTACTACTGCTTTGGAAGACATTGTTTTGTTAATTTCCTCCAAATGATTAATCTTTGAATTAGAAAAAAATGATTCAAGCCTTTAGGAGCACCTCTAAAATATAATTGCAATTTGTAGAAGGATTTGGATAAAACAAGGGTTTATTTGTGGTCTGCAAAAAAGGTTTAAACTTATTCAATTAATCAAATTGTAATCTCTATGACCAAAAAACAATCTCAGTATTTGAGACTTCTATAGAAATAGGTTCAGGGTTTGCAGAAAAGGATTTGGAGGGCAAGAGGGCTTTCTTTAGGTCTGGAAAGGTTTAAACCAATCAAATTGTATTTTCTGTGATTAAAAACACTCTTAGGACCTCAAAATTTCTTAAAAGGATGCCTAGGGTATGCAAAAAAGGATTTGGAAGGCAATAGGCGCTTTTGGTATGCTAAAACTCCTAATTTGATTCAATTACTTGAATTACTTCTTATTTAGATCAAGAAACATGCCTTTTCTTTGAGGAATACCTGGGAAAATGAAGATTTTTGTCTACAGAGGGTTTATGAAGCAACAGAGGCTTTTCTGCAGCTTCTGGTCTTTATAATGCTTCAACTCAGTTCTGAAATATCTTGTATCAACAAAGGTCTTGAATTCTAGTGAAAAAGGCTTGAAAAAAGGTTGGTTAAGTGATCTGGTTGCTCGAAAATCAGTTGGAAATGCTCTTTCTGCATAAATGGTTTAATAGAAATGGTAAAAGGGTGCAAAGGGAAGCTTATATGCATTCTTTATCAAACAGTGTTTACATTGAATACGCGGTTAATTTGAATTGACAGGGAGGTTTGCACAACAGGCAGGAGAAAACCGCTCAGTGATTTTCACATGAATGAAAGGTGGTTAGTGGTATAATTTTGATCGATGCGATTGAATAGAAACTTGCCATGTAGCAGGGAGGTGAGCTCCACAAACCATGCATTTCACAAGGTTGGGGTGTAGTTAAAGGTCAAGCCTGTAGGTTTTAACCTTGAACAGAAATTATCTACACATGAATCTTATAACAGAAAATAAACAATAGCGAGAGCATAAAACATAAAATAGATAAACACAGAGATTTTCCCTTGGATCCCAAATCGGCACGACCAGATTTATTTTTCATTATATTCCTTTTAGAGTTACAACACATATATATACATGCCGAAGCATACATAAACACCAATCCATTAACCCTAGATTAGAACATAACCGTAGTTCCCTTGACCGGGTCTACAAAATACCAGGGGCCGAAAACCATCGTACCCCAAAACCATGTGCAAACTCATGCACAAAACATGGGTGGGTCCACCTATGAGTGGGTCATACAAAACAATTTTCGGCAGGAGCCGGAACCCCCAGGTAGGGCTACACTCTTCCCTTGTGACCCACGGGCTCGGTACAACCAGCACAACGCGTGGAAATTTGGTGGTGGAAAGAATATAACACATAGCCAACATTCTCCCACTTGTTGTTTTTTCTTTCCACAAAAGGCCTGAGCTTAGTCATTGGGCCAATTCTTCAACACCCATTGTTTCTCTACACCAAGAGAACTTCTGAGTGCTCAAAGACTTCGTCAATTCATTTGCAATATTCTTGAAGGTGTCCACCTTTACTAGCAACATCCTTTTATCCTCAACCATATCTCTCAAAAAATGATATTGAACATCAATGTGCTTTGTCTTTGAATGATAAGCATGGTTCTTAGCCAATAAAATTGCACTTTGGCTATCACACTCTATCCTTATAGCTTGCTGCACAAACCCCATACTTGAACATAATCTCTGCAACCAAACTGCTTCTTTGCTTGCATGAGTGGCTACTATGTATTCTGCCTCTGTAGTTGAAAGAGTCACTACAGACTGTATTTTACTCATCCAGCTGACTCCACCTCCAAATAGGCTAAACACATAGCCACTTGTAGATCTTATTTAGTCCAGATCTCCAGCCTAGTCTGCATCAGCAAAACCACGAATGTCCAACACTCTTTCTTACGATCCACAGGGCTGGGTTGGTAGAACCATAATATAATATAATCACTAGTGCCATGTAAATGTCGAAAACACCAGCTACTTCTTTGTCGATGCTCCTTCCCTGGGTTTGACATAAACCTGCTCAATACTCCCACTGCATGTGAAATGTCTGGTCTAGTACATACCATTGCATACATCAGGCTACCCACTGCACTTGCATATGGAACACGGGACATATCCTCCTCTTCTTCTTGTTTCTTGGGACACTGTTCAGCAGACAGCTTTGCACCTACAGGAATAGGAACACTCACTGGTTTACTATCCTGCATATTGAACCTCTGCAATATAGTCTCGACATACTTCCTCTGGTTTAACCAGAGCTTCCTCTTTGCCCGATCTCTCTTAATTTCCATGCCCAAAAAATAGTTTGCAGCACCAAGATCCTTCATGTCGAATTTGGAGAACAGTTGGGTCTTCAAATCTTGGATAATTTCTTTGTCATTTCCAATCAACAACATATCATCCACATACAATACCAAATAAATAACACGGTCACCAATTAATTTAAAATAAACACGGTGATCCTCCTTGCTTCTGGTGAAGCCAAGTCCCCGTATATAGGTATCAAATTTCTGATACCACATCCTTGGTGACTGTTTTAACCCATACAGAGACTTCTTCAACCTGCATACTAGTTCTTTCTTACCCTTCACCATAAAGCCTTCGGGTTGCTTCATGTAGATCTCCTCTTCTAGATCCCCGTGAAGAAATGTTGTCTTCACATCCATCTGTTCTATCTCAAAATCAAATGCAGCAGCAACAGATAAAAGTAATCTAATAGAAGTAACTTTGGCAACAGGAGAAAAAATATCACCAAAATCAATTCCCGGTACCTGGGAATAACCTTTCGCTACCAACCGAGCTTTGTATTTCTCCACCTTGCCTTCTACATTCATCTTCTTCTTAAACACCCATTTGCTCCCAATGGGCTTCCTTCCGGCCGGCAACACCACCAAATCCCATGCATCGTTTTTGTGCAAGGATGCCATTTCATCAACCATGGCCTCCTTCCAGAGTTTTCCATCCTCTGAATCTACTGCCTCCCTGACAGTTCTGGGTTCATCATCAGTTATAGTTAAGGCAAAACCTGAACAGAAAGCGGATGGACTATACCTTTCTGGTTGCCTTCTTTCCCGAACTGATCTTCTCAAAGCTGGAGTTTGTGGCTCTTCATCTTCTGAGTCTTCTTCTATTGTAGAGTCTGATTCATCCTCCTTTAGCTCAAACTATATCTTCTCAGGTTCCTTTGGTAGGACTTCATGTTTAACAACATCTTTCACTTCTCTAAACACCACATCTCGGCTGTACACAACCTTCCTTGTTTCTGGGTTCCAAAGCTTGTAAACCTTTAAACCATCCTTATACCCAATAAAGATGCACCTTTCAGATTTATTATCCAACTTGGTCCTTTTCTCCTTTGGAACATGTACATATGCATCACATCAAAATACCCTTAGATGTGAAAGAGAGGGTTTCTTACCAGTCCATACCTCATGTGGAGTCTTATCCTCCAACACTGATGAAGGTGATCTGTTAACCAGATAGCATGCAGTCTCCACTGCCTCTGCCCATAATTCTTGTCCTAACCTAGTACCACTGAGCATGCTTCTTACCTTTTCCATCAGTGTTCTGTTCATTCTTTCTGAAACTCCATTTTGCTGAGGTGTGTATGGAGCAGTCTTCTGCCATGCTATACCACACTTCTTACAGAACTCTTCAAATTCCTTCTTGCAGAACTCCCCACCATTATCTGTCCTCAGCGCCTTTATCTTCTTCTCTATCTGGTTTTCCACCAGAACCTTAAATTCTTTAAATATGTCAAAGACTTCAGATTTCTTCCTCAAGAAATATATCCATGTATTCCTTGAGAAGTCATCTATGAATGAAAAATAGTACACAAAATTTCCTAGTGATGGAACTAACAGAGGTCCAAACACATCACTGTGCACAAGTTCTAATATCTTGTTCGCCCTCTTAGCACCAGAAGGAAAACTCACCTGATTCTGCTTCCCATATACACAATTTTCACAGAAATCGAAATCCAGAGAGAAATTAGACATACCTTCTACCATACCATTTCTATGTAGTATCTGAAGGCCCTTCTCTCCAATATATCCAAGCCTTTGATGCCATAACATGGTCTTTTCTCCAGAGACAGCTAGGCTTTCCACTCCACTTTCAGGAACCATAGAACTGTTACACCCATCAATAACAGTGCTACCTTGTAGCTTGTACAGATTTCCAGTCCAAACTCCCCCCATTAATACCAATGCTCCCCGAACCATCTTGCAGGAATATTTCTCGAACACTGTTTTTACACCTGCATCATCCATCTTGCTTGCAAAAATCATATTTCTAGCCAATGCAAGAATATGCAGAAGACCAGGAAGTGTTATAATCCTTCCACCTTGCAGATTTAGCTTGAACTTTCCACGTCTGACGATTCTGGCCTTCCTATCATTCCCTAGGAAGACATCACCATCATATTTTTCATACTCACAAAACCATTCCCTATGAGAGTGGTAGAAGGATAAGTCATACAGCACGGCTGTAGTCTACATGTGTATTTGAAGAAGAATCCAAATACACATCCCCACCTTCATCCGAGGTGGTTTTTTCCTCTGTAGAAGGAGCATCATCAGATCCATTTCCTTTCTCGGGAGCTTTAGATCTGCAGTCCCTTTTGTAGTGCCCTTCCTTTCCGCATTTCCAGCACACCTTTACAAACTTTCCAGGATTTTTAGATCTCCCTCTAGATTTAGATCTCCCACTTGAAACCTTATTCTTGTTTCTATTTTGGGACCTTCCTCGTATAGATAAGGCATCTCCATTCTGGCCCTCCATATTTCTCCGTCTCATTTCCTCTGACAGCAAGGCTTAGACAATGTCATCAAAATTCAAGGTAGTTGTATTGCTACCTATTGCAATAACCAGACTATCCCACGAGTCTGGTAGAGAACACAACAAATTCATGCACTTATCTTCATCTGAGATTTTAATATCAACAGATGACAGCTGACTTACCACAGTATTTAAGGCATTCAGATGCTCTGTCACCGAGTCTCCATCCTTCATCCTCAGGTTATACAGCTTTTTCCACAGGAACAACTTATTCACCAGAGAATTAGATTGGTACAAAGTCCCAAGTTTTTTCCACAAATTCTTCGCCGTAGCTTCCCCAGATACATTCAACAATACTGAATCTGAGACACACAACCGTATTGTACTCTTAGCCTTCCGATCCAGTTTCTTCCAGTCTTCATCTGACATTGTCGTTGGTTTAGTACCTGGATCTACCGTGATCCATTGATCTTTATCCATCAGCAGATCCTCCATTTTGAGCTTCCACAACTCAAAACTCTGACCATTAAATTTCTCGATCTCTATCTTTCCGCTGCTCGCCATATTCTTTCACCACAAGAATCGACTCGCAGATCTCCCACTGAACAGGGTCTACCTCAGGCCCGAGAAAAAAAACCTCAGCAGCAAAGGCGTCCCCTTGAAGCCGATACACCTCTGAAACCAAATGTAGGTTTTAACCCTGAACAGAAATTATCTAAACATGAATCTTATAACAGAAAATAAACAATAGCGAGAGCATAAAACATAAAACAGATAAACACAGATATTTTCCCTTTGATCCCAAATCGGGACGACTAGCTTGATTTTTCATTATATTCCTTTTAGAGTTACAACACATATATATACATGTCGAAGAATACATAAAACCCAATCCATTAACCCTGGATTAGAACATAACCGTAGTTCCCTTGACCAGGTCTACAAAATACCAGGGGCCGAAAACCATCGTACCCCAAAACCATGTGCAAACTCATGCACAAAAAATGGGTGGATCTGCCTATGAGTGGGTCCACACACCAAAATTTTTTTTGTTGGGGCACTGCCCCAAACCCCAAAAGTGGGAGTTGACTCCTCCCTTGTGACCCCCTTGCTGCGCTCGGCGCAACGTACATCGCATGGGGCTAGTCGTGGAAAGAATATAACACATATCCAACAAAGCCTTCGAGGAGGCGATGAGCGATAAGGGCCATCGGATCTGATTGGCTTAGATCTGACAGTTGAGAGGATGAGATGGATGTTTCGAGTTTTAAACATGTGTGGGGCCTGGGACTTATGCTATGCAGTAGGTTATATATATGAAAACTATGGTTTGATACATATAGTCAAGGATTAATACATAGTCAATGGGGTTAGGGAAAGTGTGACTTATAGATAGGTGGGGTTTATAGTAGGTGGGTTTGGGATATATAACATGTGGGTAATATTATACCATATGTTAAAATAAAATAAGGGTTGGGAATAATATATATGCGGTAATTATTTTAATACGAGTTTAACATGTAATATTCCAAATCTAGAATAGCACAGCAAGCCTGCTAAAATAACGCACTCCTAGGAGATTGATGTAGAGAAATGAGTTTATAGCCCTTAGATCCATTAGATCAGAAGATTTGGATTCTAGAACCAAAAGGGGAGAAAAAACAAATCAAACTAGGTGTGGTAAACAGATCTCCCACCACCTAGTCTAGCTGGAAAACACCCTACAAGAGGGGCTGCAGCTATGCAAGAAAAACTACTTCAGAAATAACGCAGTATTGGATAGTATGAGTAGGAGGCCATCATATATGATTAAATTATGAATGTATAGCAGCAAATCAGAATTACAATGAAGCTCTTTCAATATATAGTAGAATGCATGAGACAATAGAGCAAGAAATCTTCAGAAAATAAGGCTGCAACACATATATAACTGAAGAAGTAGCTCAACAACGTTATTTTAAGTAGCTACAGTAGCTAAATATTACAACTCAAATCTAGGACAGATCTATGGACAAAACATTAGATCTATTTCATATTTTGAAACTATATATTCTTATTTACAAGATCCCTTTGGGGTTTTGACCAAATCATGCATAAACAAGAGTAGATCTGAGTTTTAAGTTTCAGATCTGTAAAATGCTGCAATAATTTCTGAATATAACTTAAAAATACAATAGATCAGATCTAAATAGAACATGGATCAACAATCTAATCCATGGATCACCAAAGTGAAAGGCAAAGCCCAGCACTAGAGATCTCTCATCAAAACTGGGGTCAAAACAGCTTGAAGAATCTCATATGAAAATAATGTAGTTCCTTAATGAAAAATGCATTGTAGCTTGAATAACATAGATGGAAAACTTCCAAGATAAATATCTGAAGTACAAACAGGAGAGGCACTCTTCCAGGAGGTTAAAAGACACACTCCATGAGAAGAGGCTCCCAAAACAAGCTAGATCTCTGCAGATCTAGAATCCGACTTGCTGCAGCTTGCAAAAGTAGACAAACCCTCACTGGATCTGCGCTGCAATTGGAAGTAGAGCTTGGCCTCAAGCCTGATAGTGGATCAAATCAGAAAATACTCCTCCAAGAATCCTCAAAGGAAGAGGTGAAATCCCTACATAGGATCTCCAAGTGCTAAGCAACACAATTCTCTACTAAACAATAGAGAATAGTATTTTTCTAAGCAGACAAGATAATCAGAAATATAATCAATCAAAAACCCTCTCTTGCTGCCCTCCCCTTCCTTTTATAAGATGAAAGCCTTTGAAAACCCTAAACCACCTTGATGAGTTAGCTCCTTTCACATGAGGGGCCTCCTTCTAGAACTGCACTATCCCTTTAGGAGATACATTGAACCTAGACAACGCTATAGATTTGGTCAAGGTTGAACTAGTCTCACAGCTCAAACCCCTTTCACACCTACAAGTGATTTATTTATATGGCCCTGATTTATCTTTGTTCACATGGGCATTGATTTATTTAGTCTTTTCAGGAGTTTTACATGTCCTCCTTTATTCATTTATTCATGCAATAGAAAGTAAAACAAAAATGAATATTCCTCTTAGCTTAGGCTAAGTAGGAATATACAGTCCTCCCCTCCAAAATGTTGCTTTTCCTCAAGCAACTGATAGGGTAAGAGCTATAGTACTTCTCCTCCTCCATTGATGTCATCATCAAGGATCAAGTCCTCAACATAAACCAAGTGCTCATCAAGCCAATACCTCATGAATTGTTCCTCCAAGGTTAACATAATATGTGCATAGTCCATCCCACTAGGAGTGAAACACTCAACAGAAATAAACATGGCTGAAACAATGCTACTCCTAAAACATGTATCATGGAGTACAGGTAGAAGTTCCAAACCATGTGGTACATACACACTGCCCATCCTTTGTCCATACAACCCCATAAAAAATACAACTATATCATCCAAGTATGGAAGCAAGACTGCATATATGCAAACTAAAATCTAAACTTGAGGAGGTGGGTCAAAATCCCACATGTGATGCCAGTGCAGTGCATCACCTACCTGCATGAGATCAAGGTGTGGTAAGTGGTATTCCCACCACACAATTGCTGCATGAGTTACCTTAACATAGCTGAAGATGATAGGTAAGTTTGGTGCCTTTGGAAAACATCCATCATGAGAAGGAATCTCCCTTTGCACAATAAGGGAGTGGCCAAGTTCAACATCTCTGTTGGCCCACAAAAAACCATAAGATCCACATGATCTCTCACTCCCATTAGGAGTCATTCCTAGAAAAACATGGCAAAGGAATGTAATAGATCAGAAAATACAACTTGCTTGGAATAATCAAATCCTTTACCATCATAGTCCTTCATACACATGGAGTTGTGCATGAGCATTCCCCTCCTCTCAAGCAAAGGAAGAGCTAGATGAGATGACTCTTGCAAAGAGTCCATTGGCTGTCCCAATCCTCCATAGCTGTTGCACTCTTGAAAGTGCTGATGTAATTCCTCTCTCATGCCTTCCCAATCAAAACTCCTCATGATCAAGGTATAGATCTTCATTGAATGCATATGGCTGAGGAAGAATGCCTCATGTGCTCCTTGTAGGATCTTCTGCTTGAGCTTGGAAGCTCTAGCCAAGAAGACCTTACCATGATAATAGATGACTCCTCCTTGGACTAAGTAGCCCTCTTCTTGATGCATGCCATCTAGTATCATACCTGTGTGGAGATCTTTGTAATACTCTACAAGCAATTGAGATTTCCAATAAAGATCCACACTTCTCAACAATGACAGCACTGCTGATACATGCATGGAAGAACTTGTCATGTTGCTGATCTCCTTATTAACATTTCTCATGCCAAATTTGTCTGTTGGAAGGCTGATCCTCCCATTATTCTCCTCCCACAGTGCAGATTCAGAAAAGTGAGAGGGTGATAGTGATACAGGAAGAAGATATCCCTCATTCTTGGGCTGTCGCAAGCCCTCCAGCACTGTAGCTTGGTCTTTCATTGCTCCAATCCTTCATGGATCTAGATTTCGAGCAGCACTTTGTGAGGCTTTCCCCACAAGATCTGAATTAGGTGGCTTGCCACTAGATAAGAATGTCCCATGCAGCATCCTCATGAACATGAGAGAAGGGACTGTGAGATCCCTGCTTCCACTGCACAAATCCATCTCTGTTGTTTGTGTGGAAGTATTAGGTGAAGAATAAGTGTGCATGCCTTGAATAATTTGTGGTTTCCCACTCTTCAAGTCCACCCACTCCATCTGTAAAGCTTTCCAATCAGTGGTAACCTTCCCCAAGGTAATAAACCATTGGACACCCAAAATGATGTTGGTATCTGGTATGTCAACTAAAAAGAAGTGATCCACCAAAGTGTAGGATCCCATAGTGACAGAGAGTGAGGGAAAATATTGCATGCATTGCATGGTCCTATCTCCTAGAACCAAAATAGAAAATCCCTTAAAAGTGTCAGTGGGGATTTCTCTCCTTTGCACAAGATGAGCATCAATAAAGTTGTGGGTTGCCCCACTGTCAATCAGGATAGATACTCTCTGATTCATGACTGAACCTTGTACTCTTAGGGTCAAGTACTTAGGCACTCCTCTCAAAGATGCAAGAGTCCCTCTTATTGGAGAAAAGGCTCCCTTCCCATCTCTGGATGGTGTTTGATCTTCCTCATCATCATCAGCACTGTGACCCCTCCTAGGTTCATCATCTTCATCTTCCTCCTCAAAATTTGAGAAGACTTCTATGTAGTGTGATTTTCCAGCAGCACATCTATGTCCCTGTTGTTAAGGTTTTAGCATTAGTAACGGGTGTATCAAAGGATGGATAAGCCACGTATTAAAACTTCATATCAAAGGACAAAATGCTCCAAAAGTGGGTCGGAAAGGAGACGAGGTAGTGAAAGTCACATGCAATGAAGCCAATGGGTAAAAAACGCAAAGGATGAAGTGTTAAACCATAAATAAATAGAAGGAATAAAAGTAAAGGGGACGCAGCACCGAACACCAGACCGATATATTAAAAAGAGCTGCGGCCACGGGAGAAAGCACGTGGGGAAATTCCGAGGGGGTTGAGCAACGGGGAAAGGACGAGACCCATACCCTCGCGGAATGGTGACACGTGGCATGAAGGAGACGCAACGCTGGAAGGGGATATTAAGAACAGGCCGCGTGATATTACGACGTGGCGGAGCAAAGGTGGACCCTCACGGCGGGGAAAGTCATGTGTTGGCCCGGCATAGGAAATCACGCGGAGCAAGAAAGGATAGCATATGTGGATAAAAGGTAAGGTAAAGTCTATTAGGTCAGCTGGTACTGAGACCCGTACCAGCCTTAAACCCGACACGAGGTGCCCACCTACACCTTGACACCCCCCAATCCCCACGTGCCACGTGTCTCATTGTCAGTGTCCTTACGACATTTGCCTTCTGTCATCCTACTCATCCACCTTTTAGCTCGAACAGCCCGCTCTAGTAGCAAAAACTCCCGTATTTCTCTCCAGTAAAAAGACACAGGTTACTATCTACGGCAAATACCAAGTAGGGAAGAGCGCCTGGTCCACCCCAATCACTGTCAGGGTTCCCCGCGTCACTTTCCCGAGCAGTTTCACTCTCTGTTCAGGTATTCCATTCTCCATTTTCCCTCTGTTTCCTTTCTCTTTTTCGAATTCTTAAAATGTCAGCCATGGGAAGGGGAACGCCAAAGAAGAACGAGCCAGAAACTCCACAGGTCCGTGAGTCTAGGAACCCCCCTGGTTTTGAACCTCTCTACGACTTGCAGTCTGGTATCTGTGACCCAAAATACCCTTTTGACATACGCAGTATCAAACCTCTGCTTTTCAGTCGCCATTGCCAAAACCCAGACCGTTTCCGAGTTATCGTGTCGGGCTTCTATCACCAAATCACCCCCCAGGTCCATTCTTGTATTGATTTCATCACCTAGCTCAGAGATGCCTTGGATGTACATCGGGGTATTTTTGTTTCCCCTCAAGGGAATAGGGTTTTTTCCCTTTCTCCCGATGTTATCAGACAGGCCCTCCGTTTCCCTGCCAGCAACACATATGTCAGCTTCAAAGACGAAACCTTGGCAACGCAGTTCAATAAACAGTCAAGGGAAGCCCGCCGTGCCTCCATATCTTCCATAACCGTCGACCAGGCAACTTCCATGCCTACATTAGAGCCGTTTTCACTAAGTCTATTCGTCGAAGAGGTTCGACTTGTTCTCTCTCTCATTGCCGGCCTTTTGGGGATAGGGAGCCCAGAAGACATTTCTATGGTATGCGTTCACTTTTTATGGCTCATGTCACAGAATGGGGTTGTTTTGGACATTCCCAGTTTCCTCTCCTCGACCATCCTAACCCAATTCCAAGAGCTCTCACAAGCTCGCCAGTTTCGCTTCTGCTCAATGGTGTTCTACCTCTTCTTGTTCCAGCATGCAGATAAGTTCGACCATTTGGGGTTAGACAGGGTCTATTCTGAGAATTCCCAACCCAGACCAGTCTTCGACTGGAATTTCTCCGTCCGTCAGTTACCTAAGGGAGAGGGCTATGCGAACTTTGTGAACACTTTCATGTCCATAGCTTATACCATCATTCATGATTCGCCTTCCCGTAGGGTTTTCCCAGAGATGAAACGCTGGCTGCAATCTGGGAAATATCAGTGTATCGGAGATTGGTTCCTTTCTGAAGATTGCACTTAAATTCAAGTCTATGGAGCCGAAGTTGCTCCATACCGGTTGCCGGTTTTCCCCGTCCGACGAGTTTATGCCCTCGAATACATCCGGCAAGCCCTCAAAGCCGACCAGCTCCATTTTTTCCCCGCTAAGAAAGGCTACATCCTAAAGCTTCCTACCCAAATCGGCCCCTTCGTGGTAAATTCGAGACTTGCCCTCCCAATTGCTGGAAAAATGCTGCAAAATATGGACCTGACATTAGGGAAAAGTTGGGCTTATGACCCGCAAGAAATCATTTCAAACAAAAGGAAAAGGAACAGGTCTACACCCTACATACATGAGCCGAGGCCATTTATGGAATGGAGGGCTAACCTCGAATTTTGGCCCTTGTTTTCGTAGATGGAGACAGACTCATCTGCTACAGGGGAAGAGGAGGAAGTGAATAGGGGCGCCGGTGGAGAAGAGGCAGGTACCTCCGGAGCAGCACCACCGCCCAAGAGGCAGAGGGTGGCCACTAGTGAAGCGGAAGTCATAGGAGAAGGGCAATTACTGGAACCTTTCATGAAATTTGGCGAGTTCGATAAGGGCAAGGCAGGGATAACAGTGTTGAGAGACAGCGCTGCCTCCTCCGATTACACAGAGGTCACGCAGGCCATCATTGAACCCACTTCGTCCATTGCAAGCGAAAGGGAGCAGACGAACAAAGTAATCCGAGACAGGTACAAGGCTGAATTAGGGGGGTATGTGGAAAAATACCATACCAGGCTATCTGCCTCTATCAATGCGGACACTGAAAGCCTGGTATTGTCTATGGCGGAGGCCATCCTGGACCCTAATTCTGATATTCCCAGCTATAAAGTGCTCGAATTGGCCATTGAAATGCAGAAGGTGCCGGCCAATGACATGTGCGACCTGTTTCAAACAATTTGTGACATGATGAAGGATAAAATAATGCAGCTCACCCTCACATTAAAGAAGCTCGAATAGAAACATGACCAGCTGAGGGCATCCTTAATAGCTGAAAAAATTTCTTATTGTGCCAATGCACACCAGGTGCGTAATCTCCAGGACCAAATCAAGAACTCAGATGAAGGAGGAAAGGGAGCACAGGCAGCACTTATAAATAAATTGCAGAAGGAAGTTGCGTCCGCCAAGAAACAAGCTCTTATACCTGCCTCACATCACGTCCAAACAACTGAATTGGTATAGGCAGAGGAAGATAAAGCAGAGTTGTCCGCCAGGTTAGCTAAGGAGAGGGAAGAGAAAGAAAAAATGGCTGAGAAGATCAATGAGTTACAAGACAAAGCGACAAAGTTGCAAGCCAGGTGGGATTCGCACAGCTGTCAGACGGCTGGAGTGTCAAGCGGAGTCGGTTCAGTGCCAACACAACTGTCCACAGCCCGAGCTAAGATTGAAGTGCTGGAGAAACAGGCATCCACGTCCAGATAGAAGATCGCAGAATTGGAAAGCTCCCTGGCCGAAAAGGTCAGAGCAGTCGAAGAGTTACAGAAGGAAGTTGAGCAAGAGAAAAAGGTCATGGCAGAACAACAGAAAACTATTGCTGAGATGAAAATCCAAGAAAAGGGAAATATCACCCTTCTCAAAGCCAGAAGTATAATCTGCTATGATATAATCTTGGCCGTGACTGAGCAATGGGACTTCCTAATGGCGATGGAGGAGCATAAGTCTGTTATACCATACCTCAATAGAAAGTTACAGGAGGCAGACCGTGATATATCCAACAGGGCCCAACATGCCAAGGAGTATATTTCATTCATCAATGGGCTGGGACCAAATGACATGGAGCGGCATGGTATTTTTAGTCGATTCACGGAGGCTATTGAGTGTCACAAAATTATTGACAAGGAGACGGCCCGGATTAGAGCTTCAGGGGCCCTCCAACAGGTGGTCGCCAACGTTGAACAATTCAACAAGGTGTGGGACCCGACCACCCCTGCCGTGCTCTTGCCATTAGCCCAATACACAGCGTGCTTGCAAAAAGAAAGAGACCGGACCGATCTTCGGACAGGTAAAGCAGCTCAACTCAAAGCCGACATGATTGTTTCTTCCCTCCGAAAAGAGTTCAACCTCCTCCACGTAATCAAGCACAAGCTTCCTACCGAGGCAGAGTTCCACACTCTCACTAAGGCCTATATTGCGGTGGAGGGATTCTCAGCGATGCCTGAGCCAGCCGCGGACAGTCAGCAGAGGTGCGCACAGTTCATGAGTCAGCATACTAGTTCTTCTGCAAATGTGCCCCCGCCTGAGTCAGCCACTGCCTCCACTCAGCCGCACCTGTGATTCTATGTTAATTCATGATTCGGCCTAAATGGCCTTTTTACTTTTTACTCAGTTTATTCCTTTTAAAGTTTTCAGTGGGTTGTTTTCCCCCACTCTTGCATTTTACTTTTTACATCAAACAGTTGTTTAAATTTCTGTTTTGAGAATGGCCGAGGGCCTGCTTACGCATGATGGGAGGCCTGATTCCCCATCATAAATTTTGTTGTTTTGAAAGTGATATTTAACCAAGTTTGTTGATGCAAAGAAGATATTTTTTCCAAAAATATCTTCTCGCTGAATAGGAAAGAGATCTATATAAGGGAAACCCAATGAGAAAAACAGGTTCCAAAATTTTCCCAAGAATTAACTGTGTAAGTGTTTTTGGTACGCAAGTTTTGTAAAGGTCCTAAAATGAATGCAAAGAGCTCGTAGGGCCTCAAGGAAAAGGAGTTTTGTTTTCAGATAAGGATTCTTGTCTCGATTCTTTACAGTGCATTATTCTCTTTTATGTTTTATAATGTAGTTATTCATTCTGCTCACATTCATATATCTGGTATTGCAATCTGGAATGCGAGTTGCTAGCTACTTCTGTTATGAATTTATCCCTGTGGATACTTATTTCATTAGCTTCATGGAACTTTAAATATGGCCCAGGTGTAATATGTTGTTCCGTTTCCACTGCATCCACATTTCTGCTATATTGAATGTTATGAAGTATTATTTACGAGTGTGGTTACCATGTATGGATTCTTAATATTTAAGCCCATTACATGTTGACATATGTTTCTGAATGATGTCTTTATAGCAATCAATATCCTCTTCCTTCTACATTCTCAGTAAATACTCTTTTATTACCCCTCTCTGTGAAGTATTTGAGAATCCAGCCCTTGCTGCAATGAACTGTCTTTGAATTGTCTTGAGCATTTGTGTTGGGGCTTAACATCTTGTTTATTCAGAATCGTTTCCTCAGCTTTAAGCTTCCGAAATATTTGGATACCATTGAAATCCTAGTTTTCCCATTTGAAAAGAAATAGTATGAGAGCCTGATTCGGCTGAGGTTATTCATATTAAATAGTCTTGGTTCCCTACTATATAAGATGTCCTAGGCACTGGTCTATGGTAGCTCTAGGCTGTCTCTAGGAGCGAAAACATATTTTTGGCGCCGTTTCCAGGGACGAAGTTGAAGAAATTTTAATCCCTGGGCCTCGACAAGATCCATTCACTCTTTAGTCAGGTGAGCACGAAGAGTGGAGAGTTACGCACCTCTCACCTTGGCGACTCCACAGTCATTTTATAGCTAAACTTTTTTGCAGTCCTGGCTCCCCGCAAGCCTCATCTAAGGTCAGATACATCCCAACCAAGAACCCCACCGGTATCTGACCCAGAAAATATTCTGCACCGAAGAAGTTGGAGGGAAAGGCAGTCCCCTCATACCGAGATCCCTGAATTTTCCTTAGAGGATTTCCCATCCACTTCATCTCAAGTCGCTCAAGTTCAAGGTCCTGACTCCACTGGGGAAGAAACCGATTACCATTCTAATAGTTCATTTCAAGGGGGGGTCCGAGTCAAAGACGAAGCTGAGTCTAGTGATAACCCTTACCATTTCTTTCATCCCACACCTGAAGTTGAAGAGATTAAAGAGATCACTGAAGTGACTGCTGCTCATAGTCCACCACACCCTTCAACGACTCCTTTTGCTGTTCAGTACGTCCCTATTGTTATCCACACACCACTTTCACCCCCTCCACTCCCTCCATTTGTATATCAGACCCTTGCTTTACCCCCTCCTCCTCCAATGGCTAATGTCCCTGGTTTTTTACAAAATAGGTATGCTCCCCTTGAGCTACCCGCAGTACTAAATGACATGCCACGGGACTATCTAAATATCCTGCCCAGATTTAATGGAGAGAGTGGGATTGAAGCCCAGCAACATATCGAAGTATTTTGCTCTTTCGCGGAGAACTTCAACGTGGAACATCTGGATGTAGTCCTGAGATTGTTCGTGCAGTCTTTAGATGGGGAAGCCAGGAAGTGGTTCAAGACACTTGGGCCTTGTTCTATCACCACATGGGAAAGGATGGAGGAGACATTCATCAACAAGTGGGGAGAAAAGAAAGATCACGGTACCATCCTCACTGAATTCAACACTCTTAAGAAAAAACATAATGAAGGGGTAGCAGAGTTTATTAAAAGGTTCAATAAATTGTACTTGAGTCTCCCCACTGACATGAAGCCTCATCAGACCACTACCAAAGTCGTCTTCGTGGCAGCATTTGATTCCGACTTCGGTTTCTCCTTGAGAGAGAGGAAGCCGGCCACCCTAGACGATGCCCAAACAGATGCTTTGGAAATAGAGTCAAACTTTGCCTCAACTGACAGATCCAAAGGAAAACAAGAACAGGATGTTAGAAGGAGGGGCAAAGAGGAAGTATCCACTTCAGGACAAGACAGAGATTCTGCCAACGATAAGATGGAGGAAATGAGTAGAATGATCAAGAACCTCTCAAGCAAGCTGACCAAGCTTGAGATGGAGACCAAGAATTCGTCCTCAAAAAATTTTCAGAATGCTCTGAACAGGGGATTCAATCCTCAACACAGGAAACCACCTCTGCAAATATTGCAGAGGGGGAAGCATGAGCAACAAGGCTAGGTACCACATCCTTTATACTTGGAAGGGCAAGTAGAGGCTTCCCCTGAAGATCCTTCCTATGAACAAGAGGATGCATGCCTCATCTTCTCAGACAGCGATGACATAGAATGTCCTGTACACGGAAGTGAAGAGGGCGAAGTGCAAGCTCACCCTGAGCAAAAGGCCAATGATGATGCTGAAGAGCCCGAGATGGATGACTACTATAGACAGTTTGTGGACTTTATGCAAGCCCAGTTCAACCGAAAGTACGACCTCAGGTCGTCTAGAAAAAGAACTCGCACTCAAGATGAAGAGGAGAATGCACCCCAGAAGTCAGCATCTGCTCCAGAAGAAACTGACCGGAAGGTTCCTGAGAAAGGTAAGAAACCTCTTAGCCAACCTCTGCATTTTGATACTCAAGCTTCTTCATCCTCACAAGCAACTATCCCTCCTAATGTCAAGCCGGTTATGAAAAAGGTTGAATCAGTCACAGAAGAAGTCAAACCCCTCCCACAGAGTACAGTCTGTAAGGAGAAGGAACCTAAGGAGGTGTCGATAGATAAGCCATCCCCAGCTTTCAGTCTACAGAAGGAACTAGAGAAAGTCAAAATTCCGGTCCCCCTGACCGAATTGTTAAAGCAGCCTGCATATCAGTCTCAGGTCACCTCTTTCATGCTTCCCCCAGGAATAATATATGTCCCTGACAGTCTTAACTTACAAGAAGAAAGACCTATGGTAGTGTTTGGTCCACATGTCGAGGAATTAGACCCCACTACACCTCCTTTCTATGTGTCTTTGGTAATCCATGACCTATTGCTGCACAACTGCATGTTAGATTCAGGAGCCTCCCATAATCTTATGCCTCTATTTGTCATGGAACAATTAGGACTCCAGATCACTCGCCCATATCAGGACCTGTACTCATTTGACTCCAAAAGAGTTAAGTGCTTAGGCATGATTAAGGATCTGGTAGTTAACCTGGCCCAAATCCCAGCTAAAAGTGTAGTAATGGACATTGTGGTGGTGGACATCCCAACCCGTTTTGGCATGTTACTATCAAGGTACTGGGGAACAAATATTGGTGGGTCAATCAAGCTAGATCTAACTTATGCCACTATTCCAATCTTTGGCGGGCAGGAGAGGAGACTTTACAGAGAGACCAGATTTGTAAAAACGGTTACCAAAGCTGACAGTTCAGAAAATTCACCAGTTTACAGTAAGGACAGAGACTTCTCATGTTTAATGTTAGAAGAAGATTTCTGTTATGCCCAGGAACCTCCCTTATGTCAGATTAGAATGCAACATTCTTCAGAAGGTCTTGAAACTGGGATATGGACCCTACATTTTGATGGGGCAAATTCCAGGGAAGGTAATGGTGCTGGTGTTTTGTTGATTTCCCCTACGAGCAGATGGATCCCACTGTCTTTCAAATTAGAGTATGAAGCCACTAACAATGTGGCTGAGTACGAAGCACTCTTGCTAGGGCTACATGCAGCCAGGAATATGAATATACAGACCCTGAAAGTCCTCGGTGATTCAGAATTGGTGGTCCGGCAGGTTAGAAACCAATGTCAAGCAAAACATCCTCGTCTAAGGGCCTATAGAAATGAGGTATGGGACATGGTAGAGAATTTCTTCTCAGCTTTCAATATTCAGTTCATGCCCCGGGAGCAGTACAGGATGGCAGATTCACTTGCAGTAGCTGCTAGCACTTTTCGTCCACCCCAAAATCCTCTCCTGAGGTATGAGATAGAAGTAAGGTATAGACCATCGATCCCAGACAATGTCAAACATTGGCAAGTATTTGAGGATGAAGAACAAGTGAAAATATTTTTAGAGACAGTGGGGGAGTTCTCTAACATGGAAATCAATTGTGGTGAAGAGGATGATGCTGAAAACAGATCAGAAAACCAGTGGGAGGAAAAGATAGCTGGAAGCAAAGTTTTGCAGCTGAAGGGAAACATCATCCCTAGGGGCCTGGTGCCACTGGAAAGACTTTTTGACAAGAATGATGTCTCCAAGCAGCCTAGAAAAATGACAGATGAAAGCCAGGTGGAGGACCTAAATCTGGGTACTGAAGCTGAACCCAAAATCATGAAACTATCCAAAAAGGTTCCGGATGACTACAAAACTAAGTACTTACAATTGTTTCATTCCTATAGAGATGTGTTTGCATGGTCCTATCAAGACCTGAAGACATTCGATATCAGCATTCTACAGCATGAGATCCCCCTGAAGGCAGATGCAAGGCCCCATAAACAGAAACTCAGACAAATTAATCCCTTGTTACTCCCCTCCATTGAGAAGGAAGTCAAGAAGCTGTTAAAATCTAAGATAATTGTGCCATTGAAATACTCTGAATGGGTGGCAAAATTAGTCCCAGTCCAGAAGAAAAATGGAGAAATAAGGCTGTGCGTGGATTTCAGAAACTTGAATAGTGCCTCCCTGAAAGATAACTACCCATTACCAAAGATGGACCACATTCTGCAGAAAGTGGTAGCAGCCTCCAGGATGTCTATGATGGATGGTTTTTCGGGTTACAATCAGGTGGCTGTACTCCCAGAGGACCAGAAAAAGACTGCTTTCACCACACCTTGGGGTACATTTATGTACGCAAGGATGCCATTCGGGCTGATTAACGCAGGAGCCACATTTCAGAGGGCTATGGACATAACTTTCGTCAGTGAACAAGACAAGTTTTTGGTGGTGTACCTGGATGATATAACAGTCTTTTCAAAAGATGATGCCGAGCACATTCAACATTTGCAGAGGACTTTTGAGAAATGCAGAAGGTATGGACTTTCCCTAAATCCTCAAAAATCTTTGTTTGCATTAGAGGAAGGTAAGCTCCTAGGGCACATTGTAACTAAAGATGGGGTCAAGATCGATCCTAAAAGGGTGGAAGCTATAAATGGCATCTCTCTCCCCAGGAATAAGAAAGAAGTTCAGGTGTTTTTAGGGCGTATCAATTTCCTGAGAAGATTCATTCCTAACTATGCTGAAATAGTTAGGCACATAACAGACATGTTAAAAAAGGATAATGAGGTAAAATGGTCACCAGAATCAAGGCAGGCATTTGCCAGGATAAAGAAGGCATTTGCTGAAGCTCCCATGCTGGCAAGGCCAGATTTCACTAAATCATTTATGATTTTCTCTTTTTCATCACCTCACACGGTAGCTGGAGTCCTATTACAAAAAAACGAGGATGGGTATGAGCAACCCATTGCTTTCTTTAGTCAGGTGCTTCGTGACGCAGAGCTGAAATACAACATTCTGGAGAAGCAGGCTTACGCTTTAGTAAAGTCCCTTAAGTCATTTCACATGTACATCCTGCAGTCCCATGTTACTGCTTTTGTACCCACTACAGGGGTTAAGGATATCCTCGTTCAGGGTGATAGTGAAGGGAAAAGGGGCAGGTGGATTGCGAAGATACAAGAGTATGATCTGGACATCAGACCCACTAAGTTAATTAAAGGACAGGGGCTAGCAAAGATATTGTCAGAATCAAATCATCAAGCCCTGGGCATCCACCTATCCATGGTTGCAAATGAAGACTCTGAAGAGAAGACAGGGCAGCAAGAGGTGGAAATGGCCACTTAGAAAATATAGATGAAGTATATTTCCAGTCCATGGTACAAAGAGATAGTTGAGTACCTACTGACACTCAGCCGTCCACCCAGTTGTGACAAATCAAAATACAGAGCATTGAGGCTGAAATCGCAAAAGTATGTAGTTGCCAATGGTCAATTATATTGGAGAGACCTTTCAGGCATACTGTTGTTATGCCTCACAGAAAATGAAGTGAAGAATGTAATAATCGAATTCCATGAGGGAATCTGTGGAGGACATTACAGCTGGAGAAGCACAGCTCAGAAAATTCTGAAGGCGGGTTTTTACTGGCCTAAATTGTTTGGAGATGTCTTTGCCTGGGTTCGAGCATGTGACAAATGCCAGAATTTTGCTGAAAAGCAGAAGTTAGCAGCTCTACCCCTGATTCCTGTGCATGTTGATGAACCTTTCAAACAGTGGGGAATTGACTTCATAGGTGAGATTCACCCACCCTCAAGTGGGCAGCACAAATGGATCTTGACTGCCACAGATTACTTCACGAAGTGGGTGGAGGCCATACTTGCACGAAATGCTACAGATACGGTGATAATTAAGTTCATGGAGGAGAACATTATATCCAGGTTCGGATGTCCTGCTAGAATAGTAACTGACAACGCCCAAGCTTTCAAATCCACTAAATTTGTGAATTTTTGTCAGTAGTATAACATCACTCTAGGCCACTCTACAGCCTACTACCCACAGGGAAATGGTCTTGCAGAATCATCAAACAAGACATTGGTCAGAGCCCTAAAGAAGACAATAAATGAAAACCAGAGGAATTGGGATTCCCAACTGAAGTTTGCTCTGTGGGCAAACAGGATAACCAGTAAAAGGGAAACTGGGAAATCTCCCTACGAGTTAGTATACGGGCGAGAAACTGTGTTCCCCATACAATTAGCTTTACCTGTTGCTCGATTCATGCAAGAGACTTAGGAAGAACTCGATGGTATGACCAGAAGGATCAACCAGCTGGTGGAACTCGAAGAAACGCGTGATCAGGTGAACCAGCGGCTCGTGGAATACCAGGAGAAGATGAAATAATTGTTTGACCAACATACAAAGGATAGAAAGCTACAGGTGGGTGATGTAGTTCTTAGGTGGGATGTACGAAGGGACGATAAAGGTAAGCATGGAAAATTTGACCCCCTTTGGTTCGGTCCCTTCAAGATTACAGAACAAGGAGGAAATAATACCTTTAAGCTGGAGTATTTGCAGGGAGATCTGTTGGATGCCCCTGAAAATGGGCAGTTCCTCAAACCATATTTTCAATTCTGAAGCAGGCTGAAAAAGCCTGATTGTATCATATTGTACATTAGCTGCTGTTTTTCATTTTTCTTATCAAGTTATGCATGAGTCACGATGATCTATCCAGGGAGGAGTCTCAAGAACTGGAAAGGTGGCATTCAAAGAAGATACACAGGCGGTCTGCGTAGTTCTTGACACGTTCGGGGACAAACGTGCCGTCCCCAGGTGGAGCCAATGTTGTTTAGTTTTTAGCATTAGTCACGGGTGTATCAAAGGATGGATAAGCCATGTATTAAAACTTCATATCAAAGGAAAAAATGCTCCAAAAGTGGGTCGGAAAGGAGACGAGGTAGTGAAAGTCACATGCAATGAAGCCAATGGGTAAAAAACGCAAAGGACAAAGTGTTAAACCATAAATAAATAGAAGGAATAAAAGTAAAGGGGACGCAGCACCGAACACCAGACCGATATATTAAAAAGAGCTGCAGCCACGGGAGAAAACATGTGGGGAAATTCCGAGGGGGTCGAGCAGCGAGGAAAGGACGAGACCCATACCCCCACAGAATGGTGACACGTGGCATGAAGGAGACGCAACGCTAGAAGGGGATAGTAAGAACAGGCTGCGTGATATTACGACGTGGCGGAGCAAAGGCGGACCCTCACGGCGGGGAAAGTCATGTGTTGGCCCGGCATAGGAAATCACGCGGAGCAAGAACGGACAACATATGTGGATAAAAGGTAAGGTAAAGTCTATTAGGTCAGCTGGTACTGAGACCCATACCAGCCTTAAACCCGACACGAGGTGCCCACCTACACCTTGACACCCCCCAATCCCCACGCGCCACGTGTCTCATTGTTAGTGTCCTTACGACACTTGCCTTCTGTCATCCTACTCATCCACCTTTTAGCTCGAACAACCCGCTCTAGTAGTAACAACTCCCGTATTTCTCTCCAGTAAAAAGACACAGGTTACTATCTACGGAAAATACCAAGTAGGGAAGAGCACCTGGTCCACCCCAATCACTGTCAGGGTTCCCCGCGTCGCTTTCCCGAGCAGTGTCACTCTCTGTTCAGGTATTCCATTCTCCATTTTCCCTCTGTTTCCTTTCTCTTTTTTGAATTCTTAAAATGTCAGCCATGGGAAGGGGAACGCCAAAGAAGAACGAGCCAGAAACTCCCCAGGTCTGCGAGTCTAGGAACCCCCCTGGTTTTGAACCTCTCTACGACTTGCAGTCTAGTATCTGCGACCCAAAATACTCTTTTGACATACGCAGTATCAAACCTCTGCTTTTCGGTCGCCATTGCCAAAATGCAGACTGTTTCCGAGTTATCGTGTCGGGCTTCTATCACCAAATCACCCCCCAGGTCCATTCTTGTATTGATTTCATCACCTGGCTCAGAGATGCCTTGGATGTACATCAGGGTATTTTTGTTTCCCCTAAAGGGAATAGGGTTTTTTCCCTTTCTCGCGATGTTATCAGACAGGCCCTCCGTTTCCCTGCCAGCAACACATATGTCAGCTTCAAAGAAAAAACCTTGGCAACCCAGTTCAATAAACAGTCAAGGGAAGCCCGCCGTGCCTCCATATCTTCCATAACCGTCGACCAGGCAACTTCCCTACCTACATTAGAGCCGTTTTCACTAAGTCTATTCGTCAAAGAGGTTCGACCTGTTCTCTCTCTCATTGCCGGCCTTTTGGGGATAGGGAGCCCAAAAGACATTTCTATGGTATGCGTTCACTTTTTATGGCTCATGTCACAGAATGGGGTTGTTTTAGACATTCCCGGTTTCCTCTCCTCGACCATCCTAACCCAATTCCAAGAGCTCTCACAAGCCCGCCAGTTTCGCTTCTGCTCAATGGTGTTCTACCTCTTCTTGTTCCAGCATGCAGATAAGTTCGACCATTTGGGGTTAGACAGGGTCTATTATGAGAATTCCCAACCCAGACCAGTCTTCGACTGGAATTTCTCCGTCCGTCAGTTACTTAAGGGAGAGGGCTATGCGAACTTTGTGAACACTTTCATGTCCATAGCCTATACCATCATTCACGATTCGCCTTCCCCTAGGGTTTTCCCAGAGATGAAACGCTGGCTGCAAGCTAGGAAATGTCAGTGTACCAGAGATTGGTTCCTTTCTGAAGATTGCACTGAAATTCGGGTCTATGGAGCCGAAGTTGCTCCATACCGGTTGCCGGTTTTCCCCGTCCGACGAGTTTATGCCCTCGAATACATCCGGCAAGCCCTCAAAGCCGACCAGCTCCATTTTGTCCCCACTAAGAAAGGCTACATCCTAAAGCTTCCTACCCAAATCAGCCCCTTCGTGGTAAATTCGAGACTTGCCCTCCCAATTGCTGAAAAAATGCTGCAAAATATGGACCTGACATTGGGGAAAAGTTGGGCTTATGACCCGCGAGAAATCATTTCAAACAAAAGGAAAAGGAACAGGTCTACACCCTACATACATGAGCCGAGGCCATTTATGGAATGGAGGGCTAACCTCGAAATTTGGCCCTTGTTTTCACAGATGGAGACAGACTCATCTGCTACAGGGGAAGAGGAGGAAGTGAACAGGGGTGGCGGTGGAGAAGAGGCAGGTACCTCCGGAGCAGCACCACCGCCCAAGAGGTAGAGGGTGGCCACCAGTGAAGCAGAAGTCATAGGAGAAGGGCAATTACTGGAACCTTTCACGAAATTTGGCGAGTTCGATAAGGGCAAGGCAAGGATAACAGTGTTGAGAGATAGCGCCGCCTCCTCCGATTACACAGAGGTCACGCAGGCCATCATTGAACCCACTTCGTCCAAGGCAAGCAAAAGGGAGAAGACGAACAAAGTAATCCGAGATAGGTACAAGGCTGAATTAGGGGGGTATGTGGAAAAATACCATACCAGGCTATCCGCCTCTAAAAATGCGGACACTGAAAGCCTGGTATTGTCTATGGCGGAGGCCATACTGGACCCTAATTCTGATATTCCCAGCTATAAAGTGCTCGAATTTTCCATTGACATGCAGAAGGTGCCGGCCAATGACATGTGCGACCTGTTTCAAACAGTTTGCGACATGATGAAGGATAAACTAATGCAGCTCACCCTCGCATTAAAGAAGCTCGAACAGAAACATGACCAGCTGAGGGCATCCTTAATAGCTGAACAAATTTCTTGCCGTGCCAATGCACACCAGGTGCGTGATCTCCAGGACCAAATCAAGAACTCAGATGAAGGAGGAAAGGGAGCACAGGCAGCACTTATAAATAAATTGTAGAAGGAAGTTGCGTCCGCCAAGAAACAGGCTCGCATACCTGCCTCACATCACGTCCAAACAGCTGAATTGGTAGAGGCAGAGGAAGAGAAAGTAGAGTTGTCCGCCGGGTTAGCTAAGGAGAGGGAAGAGAAAGAAAAAATGGCTGAGAAGATCAATGAGTTACAAGACAAAGCGATAGAGTTGCAAGCCAGATGGGATTCGCACAGCTGTCAAACGGTTGGAGTGTTAAGCAGAGTCGGCTCAGTGCCAACACAACTGTCCACATCCCGAGCTAAGATTGAAGTGCTGGAGAAACAGGCATCCACGGCCAGACAGAAAATCGCAGAATTGGAAAGCTCCCTGGCCGAAAAGGTCAGAGAAGTCGAAGAGTTACAGAAGGAAGTTGAGCAAGAGAAAAAGGCCACGGCAGAACAGCAGAAAACTATTGCTGAGATGAAAAGCCGAGCAAAGGGAAATCTCACCCTTCTCAAAGCCAGAAGTATAATCTGGTTTGATATAATCTTGGCCGTGACTGAGCAATGGGACTTCCTAAGGATGATGGAGGAGCATAAGTCTGCTATACCATACCTCAATAGAAATTTATAGGAGGCAGACCGTGATATATCCAACAGGGCCCAACATGCCAAGGAGTATATTTCATTCATCAATGGGCTGGGACCAAATGACATGGAGCGGCATGGTATTTTTAGTCGATTCACGGAGGCTATTGAGTGTCACAAAATTATTGACAAGGAGACGGCCCAGATCAGAGCTTCAGGGGCCCTCCAACAGGTGGTCGCCAACGTTGAACAATTCAACAAGGTGTGGGATGAGATCATGACGGCTGGGCTCCCTTCCTACTGGGACCCGACCACCCCTGCCGTGCTCTTGCCATTAGCCCAATACACAGCGTGCTTGCAAAAAGAAAGAGACCGGACCGATCTTCAGACAGGTAAAGCATCTCAACTCAAAGCCGACATGATTGTTTCTTCCCTCCGAAAAGAGTTCAACCTCCTCCACGTAATCAAGCACAAGCTTCCTACCGAAGCAGAGTTCCACACTCTCACTAAGGCCTATATTGCGGTGGAGGGATTCTCAGCGATGCCCGAGCCAGCCGCGGACAGTCAGCAGAGGTGCGCACAGTTCATGAGTCAGCATACCAGTTCTTCTGCAAATGTGCCCCCGCCTGAGTCAGCCACTGCCTCCACTCAGCCGCACCTGTGATTCTATGTTAATCCATGATTCAGCCTAAATGGCCTTTTTACTTTTTACTCAGTTTATTCCTTTTAAAGTTCCGAGTGGGTTGTTTTCCCCCACTCTTGCATTTTACTTTTTACATCAAACAGTTGTTTAAATTTCTATTTTGAGAATGGCCGAGGGCCTGCTTACGCATGATGGGAGGCCTGATTCCCCATCATAAATTTTGTTGTTTTGAAAGTGATATTTAACCAAGTTTGTTGATGTGAAGAAGATATTTTTTCCAAAAATATCTTCTCGTTGAAGAGGAAAGAGATCTATATAAGGGAAACCCAATGAGAAAAACAGGTTCCAAAATTTTCCCAAGAATTAACTGTGTAAGTGTTTCTGGTACGCAAGTTTTGTAAAGGTCCTAAAATGAATGCAAAGAGCCCGTAGGGCCTCAAGGAAAAGGAGTTTTGTTTTCAGATAAGGATTCTGGTCTCGATTCTTTACAGAGCGTTATTCTCTTTTATGTTTTATAATGTAGTTATTCATTCTGCTCACATTCATATATCTGGTATTGCAATCTGGAATGCTAGTTGCTAGCTGCTTCTATAATGAATTTATCCCTATGGATACTTATTTCATTAGCTTCATGGCACTTTAAATATGGCCCAGGTGTAATATGTTGTTCCATTTCCACTGCATCCACATTTATGCTATATTGAATGTTATGAAGTATTATTTACGAGTGTGGTTACCATGTATGGATTCTTAATATTTAAGCCCATTACATGTTGACATATGTTTCTGAATGATGTCTTTATAGCAATCAATATCCTCTTCCTTCTACATTCTCAGTAAATACTCTTTTATTACGCCTCTCTGTGAAGTATTTGAGAATCCAGCCCTTGCTGCAACGAACTGTATTTGAATTGTCTTGAGCATTTGTGTTGGGGCTTAACATCTTGTTTATTCAGAATCGTTTCCTCAGCTTTAAGCTTCCGAAATATTTGGATACCATTGAAATCCTAGTTTTCCCATTTGAAAAGAAATAGTATGAGAGCCTGGTTCAGCTGAGGTTATTCATATTAAATAGTCTTGGTTCTCTACTATATAAGATTTCCTAGGCACTGGTCTATGGTAACTCTAGGCTGTCTCTAGGAGCGACAACAGTCCTTGTGCCCATGACTCTTGGAAAGTGAAGCACAGTTTCTTCTTCCTCAATTCCCTCGTGATATCGATATCAAGAGGTTTCTTCAAAGAGCTCTCCTTGGGAGGAGCAACTTTTCCTTCCTTCCCCTTAGAAAAGTGAGGGGCCTTGCTTTGGAAAGTTGCCTTTGCTTTTGGGAAGGCATCTTGGAGGTCTCTAGCCCTCTCAATGGCATCATGCAAAGTGATGGGCTTGGTAGATTTAACCAACCCATGCAAAGGTTCCTCCAGGCCATCAATGAACATGTAGACCCTCCTGGCTACAGATAGATCAGGGACCATGACTGATAATCTTAGAAACTCAGAGATATAAGTCTCTACATCTCCTGATTGCTTTAGCTTTGTAAGGATTATAAAGGGTGCTTTAGGATCCTTCCTATCAAACCTCTCCACCAGTATTCTAGTAAACTCAGAATAGGTATTCACATTGATGTGTCCCAATGTAGACAACCCATGGAACCACCAATTGTGTGCTTCACCTTCAAAGTGCAGCGCTGCAATATTGATGGGTTTAGTCTCAGGGAATTTATTCAACTGAAAGTAGATATCCAAATTTTATACGCATGCCTTGGAAGAACTGGAGGATGACCCATAAAATTTGGGAAAAATGAATCTGCCCATAGAATGGTGTCTTTCCTGATTATGAAATAACCCACCATCTCTATACTACTGCCTCGATCTTCTTCTATCCTTGAGGTGAAAATATTCTTGGAAGCTCAAGTGGTCCTTGAATATCTGAATCTAAGAGTCATACTCCACAAAGTAATATTCAAGGGAAGCTTTCTCTTGTGGTCCTTCATTCTCCACAGCCAAGAATGTAGGCATAGTGGAGCGTTGTGAAGCTTGTGGGGCTTGTGGCAGGTTCACTGGTTGACCTGTCCCATGATGAGACATGTCAGAGCTTTCTCTGTGATGAAATCTCCTAAGAGATTCCCTAATTCTGTCCACCCTCGTCTCCTTGATCTCCCTGGCAAGATCTTTCATGGCCATCAACAGAGTTCTTGCAAACTCTTCTCCTTCTTTATCACTTGTAGTCTCAGGGGCTTTACCCTTGTCTTGATCTTCAGTAGTATAATCATACTTCTTATGAATTTTGTTCTGATACCTCTTATCCCTCTCAGTAAGAGGTTCATATTATTATGAATGAAACATGGTTGAGATGCTCCAAGGAAAGCAAAGGCTGTGCCAAGAAAGGAGCTCTGATACCACTGTAATATTCCAAATTTGGAATAGCACAGCAAGCCTACTGAAATAACACACTCCTGGGAGATTGATGTATAGAAATGATTTTATAGCCCTTGGATCCCTTAGATCAGCAGATCTGGAGTCTATAACCAAAAGGGGAGAAAAAACAAATCAAACTAGGTGTGGTAAACAGATCTCCCACCACCTAGTCTAGCTAGAAAACACCCTACAAGAGGGGTTGCAACTATGCACAACAAACTGCTTCAGAAATAACGCAGTCTTGGACAGTATGAGTAGGAGGCAATAATATATGATTAAATTATGAATGTACAAAAGAAAATCAGAATTAAAATGAATCTCTTTCAATAAACGGTAGAATGCATGAGACAATAGAGCAAGAAATCTTCAGAAAATAAGGCTGCAACACATATATAACTGCAGAAATGGCTCAACAACATTATTTTAAGGAGCTACAGCAGCCGAATATTAAAACTTAGATCTAGGACATATCTATGGAAAAAACATCAGATCTTTTTCAGATCTGGAAACTAGATAGTCTTATTTACAAGATCCCCTTGGGATTTTGACCAAATCATGCATAAACAAGAGTAGATTTGAGTTTTAAGTTGCAGATATGTAAAATGCTGCAGTAATTTCTGAATATAACTTAACAATAAAATAGATCATATCTAAATAGAACATGGGTCAGCAAGCTAATCCATGGATCACCAAAGTGAAAGGCAAAGCCCAGCACTAGAGATCTCTCATAAAAAATGGGGTCAAAACACCTTGAAGAATCTCATATGAAAATAATGCAGTTCCTCAATGAAAACTGCGTTGTAGCTTGAATAACATAGATGGCCAACTGCCAAGATATAGATCTGAAATACAAACAGGAGAGGCACTCTTCCAGGAGGTTAAAAGACACACTCCATGAGAAGAGGCTCCCAAAACAAGCTAGATCTCTGCAGATCTAGAATCCCACTTGTTGCAGCTTGCAAAATTAGACAAACCCTCTATGGATCTACGTTACAATTGGAAGTAGAGCTTGGCCTCAATCCTGATAGTGGATCAAATCAGCAAATACTCCTCCAAGAATCCTTAAAGGAAGAGGTGAAATCCCTGCATAGGAACTCCAAGTGCTAAGCAACATAATTCTCTACTAAACAATAGAGAATAGTATTTGTCTAAGCATACAAGATACTCAGAAATATAATCAATCAACAACCCTCTCTTGCTGCCCTCCCCTTCCTTTTATAAGATGAAAGCCTTTGCAAACCCTAAGCCACCTTGATGAGTTAGCTCCTTTCACATGAGGGGCCTCCTTCTAGAACTGCGTTGTCCCTTTAGGAGATACATTGAACCTAGATAGCGTTGTATATTTGGTCAAGGTTGACGTAGTCTCACAACTCAAACCCCTTTCACACCTGCAAGTGATTTATTTACATGGCCCTGATTTATCTTTGTTCACATGGGCATTGATTTATTCAGCCTTTTCAAGAGTTTTACATGTCCTCCTTTATTCATTTATTCATGCAATAGAAAGTAAAACAAAAATGAATATTCCTCTTAGCTTATGCTAAGTAGGAATATTACATAAATGGTATAACGGGAGCTAATAAATAAATTACATGCTAATATTAGTATATGAGCGGGTTTGTTAAATACACTAAGTTTCTAATGTAAAATTACTATCAGGGATGGATATTTTCAGTGGGGGCCGATATATAATTTAATCATTTAAAGTTAGGATAAAGTATTTTTTGGTTTTTGGTGTATTTTAGAATGAAAAGGGAAATTAGTAAAAGGTTTTACTTTTTCTAAGGGAAATGTGCATTTTAACTTATGAAAAGGGATTTTTTTGAAAGGGAAAAAAGAGTGAAGTAAGGGGAAAGAATAAAAATGAAGGGGAAGGGGTATTTTTACAAGGGAAAATAATTTCAAAGGGAAGTTAGTAAATATGAAATGACCAATTTATTTTATCCATGTGTTATGTAGGTAAATCCTCTCTGCAGACATAGACAATCCCTCTAGCCCTAGAGTGAGTCTAGTAACAAAGGGACAAGCTAGAGTGAAGGTTCCTAACTAATGAATGAAAAAGACAAAGTAGATCAACCTACCTGGAGTCCAACGCTATTGTCGTGGCTGTCGTGGTGGTGGCCTCTTGATTCCTTTCTCGATGGGTCACGATCCTTCCGCAATGATGCTTAGATACCGGCACAAAGATCAACAAACAAGAGCATCATACAAAACAATGATCTCATTCATAATTACTAACCAGTCAAGGAGGGTTAAGCATATTGCATCAAATAAAACACATTAACGCAAGATGGGAACCAGACAATAGTCATGTATATGTATTAATAGAAGAAAGAGTTACAACTGAGTCTTGAGTCGCAACCTCCTTTAGTGGGGTTTAGTCGAAGCGTGTCTCAATGAATCATCAAGGAATTCAGACGGGATGAAGACACAAGTCTAAGCTCTCTCAATGAGGATCTCTTCCATTCTATCTTTTCTAACCAAATGTACAAAAATATCTTTAGCATTTCAGCTTCAATAAGTTCAGTTCAACTAGCACATCAATGGAAGATGGTTGTATTTATAGAGGGAGAGGAGAATGTTGGGATCCCTAAAATAATGGAAGGGAAGCCTTATCCCTTGGGAGGTTTCCCCAAAAGGTGGAAACAAGAGGCCAAAGGAGGAAGGCCGTGGTTATTCAGTCGAACCACTCTAGATGTCTCCCCCACGAAGTTTGTTATGATGGAAAATTTGCCTCTATTTTTAAAAAACATTCCATAAACAGGTTGGTGCGGGTAGATAACTGGGACAGAGCGCTAATGGGCACGGGGCCCAGCGTTAACTTCCCAATCGGCGCGAGGGCATAACGGTCTACTAGCACCAAGGAAAAAATAGGTGTTTTTGATGGTCTGTTCAAGAAGTTGTCAACAGAAGGAATGCTATACTCATGGAAAGGGATGCAATGATGGTATTTTCAAGGCATGACACTTTATTTTGGTCACAAAAAATGGGCCTCCAATGTTTGGGATGGGGATTGCAGGGACAATGACAAAATGCTGTGTAACAAATTCCCCTTAAAGCATGAGGTCCGAGAGAGAGGAAGGGGTGAAATTCTTTACGAGAATGCGTTCGAACCAAACACCGCTGTCGGAAGACCTGCAATTAAAAATACAACACATATATCTGATACATAAACATGTGGCATGGGCACAACCATCCATAATAGAGTACATATATAAACTAAGATCCGAGGTATGGACGCAGCCATCTAGCAGTAAGGATCAACCAATAGACTCAAGTATGGTTGCAGCCATCCAATCAAAAGATTCATGTAATAAAGTCATGATAAACCATAAGATCCTGCAGCCTAGATCTTATCAGACAAAACCCAAGGTCTTGCGCTCCATCTCGACCCGAACAAGTAAAAATTCAAGCATGTGAATATGTGAGCTTAAGTCGAACATGCAAGAAATTCACTTGATTACCAGCCAATGATGAAATTTTTTAATAGGAATGAGAGAAACCACCAATAATGTCAATGGCTCTCAAGGTACAATAGGTACAATCCACGGAATGTGAATAGTAAGGTGGCGTCGAACACTCGTAGAATAACTTGATCGAAGGCCAATGATGTGGACCTATCATCGAATGTGAAGAACCTGCCATTGAGGCATGCAAGATCCAAGGTACTAGTAGGGAGTTTCTAGATCAGCTTCGTGGATAATGAACTGAAGTCGACAGGAAGTGACCCGGTCGAAGGAGGGCCATAATGTTTCCCACATCATCGACATGAGACAGAGGAACATAATGATAATGAATTAGGACTAACAGAGAATCAGAGGGAGGTTAAAAACTGTAGAGGAAAAATTTCTCTTGAACATATCAGTGACACGACTTCGGATTTGGCAGTATTTGACACTAAAGGGATCTGACGTCATGATGACATGGCAAAGAGCAAATGAGAGGTCAAAACAAATTACCCAAACCCATGGAGGAAAAAAGTGACGGAATGAGATGTCCCCAACTAAACACGAATGCAGACGAGTGTCATGTTGAAGAGCAACATAGTTCCAACACAACTAAAGACTGGTTCAATTTTCTCCCACCATTTCTAGTGTAATGTTCCCAATTCGGGAAAACTAGCAAGGCATGACTGGAAAATGCATTTTCCAGTAATATCTGCAACAGGATTTGAAACTAGGACCTGAATCCCTTAGATCAATCCATCTAAGACCTGAATCCAAGAGGAGGCTCCAAATAAATCCTCCTAGAGTGGTTAAACAGATCTCCCACTACTAATGTCCTTAGAAAATGCCCGATGAGGGACTACAGCAATTGTAAGCACATGTAATGAGTAACATCATTATTCCTATAGCTGTGAGCACATGAAGAAATGCATAGCCAAAAAATATGTTATATAGTAGAAAATGTATACAATGTGTGGAGGAATCAATCACTCCATCTAGGCAATGGAAGCCTCAATGTGACATATACATGACAAATGGAAACACTAGTACATAAAAGAGAGCTTTGGCTAAAATAATGCAGATTATAGGAGTTACTGCAACATAAAAAATTACAATAGGATGATATGACAATATTAGCTCAAATAAATGAGGGGGAGCAAGCTCTCAACCCTTGAAAACACTAATACAACAATTATACACAATCCTTAGAAGGATTGGCTGCAATACATATACAAATGGCAAATATGCATAAATGCCGGAGTTTCTGGGCAGCAGCTGCAACTCAAAAATAGAACTGGATGGAGAAGAATGAAGATGCTGCAATAAATGACAAGATCTCCTCCAATTGATCTCTAGAATGAAAGGCTGATCCTCTCATCTAACATCTTACCCTCCAAAGATATCTGCAAAGCCCAACTGCAAATGCTCCACTAAAATAAGGTAGTCACTGAATGGAACTACACTATAGGGCTAGGGAATGAGTTGGCCTTGATTCCAAAGTCTTAAATAAGCTCTGAAATTCCTCCAATCTTATCTCCCAAAGGGCAGAGAGACTCCTCCTCTGAAAAATAGCTGATGGAGGTGGTGTAGTGAATCCTCACTGCAACACCCATCAACACAGTATTATTCTACTGCAGAAATAATGCTGTCTTGATGGAGGATGCTTGGCCTCCAGCCTAGATGTGAGGAAAATCAGTCCAATCCCTCAAGAGGCCTCTCAAGAAGGAGAAGGAATCCTAAACAGGAATTCCTCCCGGCAACTCTTGCTAAATAGCAAAGAATGCACAATTGTCTGAATAGACAATGTGATGAATAATACAAGCATGAGAAACAATGGTTGCCTTGCCCTCCTTTTAAACAATTGAAAGCTATTTCTCCATGGGCCCCATCCATTAGGGTTTCATCCACCAAATATCCATTTCCTCATTCACACTGCGCTGTCTTCCAAAGTAAGCCACTCCTCCTATGGCAGCGCTGTTGACTTGGTCAAAGCTGACCTTGTCCACTTGCAAATAACCCTGTTCACACATGAGGGTGTGCAAACCAACTCCAAAGATGATCCCATTTCATACTAAGAGGGAGTTTATTGATATTTTCATTATGCATGGGTCTCCTTACCCATTTATTCTCCTCCTAGGTGAAATTAGCAAAAATTAATGTTCCAATTATCTTCATGAAAATTTTGGAACATTACACTCCTCCCCTCTTAAAGATTGCTTGTCCTCAAGAAAGTGCAAGGATAGACTGAGTTCTTCTTTCCTCTCCCTGTAGCATCTGTGTATGATGATCTCCTCCAAGGAAAGTGATGCTATCTCATCAATAAAGTCTCCACATTGCCCCTCAGCATGTAAGTTAGCTATCAAGCCATCATCATGTAAAGGTGAAATACTCAAGAGGATAGAAAAGTGATGTCTAGAGGTCCCCTTGAAGAATGGGATCTGAAATATAATGGGAAATATCTTCCCCATATGGCTCCTCCATCTCCAAGCTATGAGCCATGCGAAATGAGTTACCTTCCAACTTGGCAACTCCTGAAAGTTGTCATCCACCTTTGGCTCCGGAAAAGTAGGTGGGATGAAAATCTGCACATGGTAGACTATGTAGCCTACCCCACGCTATCCATCTCTCCACTTATGATAAGTGTAGAGTGTTGGCTTTCCATGGGCTGCAATAAGTCTGCCCTCAAGTGGCAAAATGAGGACTAGACCTCCAAAGATATCTTCCCCAATGCTGCAAATCAAGCTGGCCCAAATATCCCCATATATGATGAGTTGGGAGTCATCACTATATGGCATCTCCTCCATCATATGGCTCCCCTTATAAAGTGACAATTTTTTTGTTAAGGTAACCATATCATATCTCATGTTCCCCTTAGAACATGTAGTGCAAATAGTGTGAGGAATTTATCCCTCAAAGGACACATCCACACAATGTGTCTCTCTCCCAAGCATGCTCCTCATAAAGACAACAACAATAGAACCATAGGGAGAAAAGATGAGAATCATGCCTGCTGCCATATGCAAAAAATGAGAGGGAAAATGGTCCCTCAAGTGCAACCAGTGCAACTTGACCCTCAACTGCAATAGAGACTGATCAAATGAGTGGCTTCTCAACCACTTGACTGCTGCTCCAATCTCCTCATAAGTATGGAGGAAGTGAATGATGTAAGGTGTACAAAGAGCATGTCCTCCATAATATCTATCTTCCCCAAGTCCTCCTAGGGAATGGCCATCAATCATGCTTATGGCCTCATCTAAACCATGTGGTCTAGAAAAAAGAATGCTCCTCCTTGGAGCATCATCCTGCACATGTATGGTTAAGGGATGCATACATACATTATACAAATAATCATGTAAACAATAATTTATACCCTTACCATACCTCCTTCTCATACACGCGGAGTGGCTCATAAGTGAGTCTCCTCTCATATCCAAAGGGAAAAAAGGTGGCTGTGCTAACTCTCTCAAGAAGTCATGTCTCTCTTCCATCTCCATCTGACCCATGCATCTGCTCATATGCTGATATATATCCTCCTCAAAGCCCATCCAAAAATACCCCTCCATGATGGTGTGGTATGCTCTCATAGAATAAGTGGGACTGAAAAGGAACTCCTCATGAGTTGCATTTAAAAACTTCTCCTTGAGCTTGGAAGCTCTAGGAAAGAAGATCCTACCATGATAAAAGATGACCCCATCTTTGACTGAATATCCCTCCTCATGCAACTAGTCATCCAATATCATGCAAGTAAAAAGATCCTTGGAATACTCCACCAACAGTTGGGAGCTCCAATATGGATCTAACCTCCATAGTGACAGTGCTGATGATCTCTCATGAAGAGCATCTGTCATATGGTCATCCTCCTCTCTGACTTCTCCCATGCCAAAGATGCAAGTTGGAAGGCTGCTATCCTTCCCCTGCTGCTTCTGCCATAGCGCAACATCTGAAATGGAAGTGGGTACTGATGATGTTGAGAGAATGCTCTCTCTCTCCTTGAGTCTACCCCAGAATCCCATCGCTGTGTCAAGCTCTCTCCAAGTTTCCACCCTCTTGAAATCAATGATTGGTGCCCCAAAATGTGAAGCATCCATCCTCCTTTGCTGATCTAGTGGTTTCCCCGGCAAATGTCTCCATGCAATGAGACATCATCATCAAGAGATGACTGAATATGTGAATGGAGAAAGCTCTCCATGCTTCCACTGCACAATCCAATCACCTTCTAAGGTGCATCAACCTCCAGAAATGTATAGGGATGTATACTCCTCATCTCATGATGCTGGGTCTTCTCCCTACCTCCTCCTTGTGTCTTCATGGCTTCACACCTTCTCAACATTGGCACAGGTAAAACATGAGTTGTGCCTTGATTTCCACACATGAGATCTTGGGGACTTCCTTGCAAAGATGCAAGCATCCCTCTATTTGGAGCAAGAGCTCCTCCTTCCTCTGCATGAGGTACTAGATAATCTTAGGATCTAACAACGCTATTGCCCTCAATCTTTGTAACATGAGTGGGAAACTCTCCAATGATTGGATCCCTTTGTGAAAAAGAGATCTCCATGCTCCTTTGCTCAAAGGTGTGAGATGAAAACCCTTCTTCCGGAAAATTATGGTGCAAGTTTGCATGCAAGGGTTTTACTTGAGTTTTCTGGTTTTTCTCCACCATATGTGTTTCATGAATCCTCCCATCAAATCTTTTCACTAATGCCTTAGTGAAACTAGCATAGGATGCAATGTTTACATCTCTCAAAGAAAAGGATTCAAAAATCCACCAGGCAAAAGCCTTACCTCTCAAATGCAGCGCTGCAACTTTGATAACTTCATCCTCCGGCATTTGGTGCTACTGCAAGAAGGTATCTAACTCCTTCACCCAAGCTTTGGATAAACATATAGGTGAACCTTCAAAGGTAGATAGATGAAATCTATCCTGCTTCTCTTTTTCCTTCAGCTTCATCTTGCAAAACTTTGAAAACCTGAGATGATCTCTGAATTTCTGAGTTTGAGACTCATACTCCTTCAAGAAATCAATAAGGGTTTCTCTCCTAGAAACCGCTTCTTCTCTTTCCATCTCTCTTTCGGTAATCCTGGGCATGTGACTGCGCTGTAAAATATTGTGTGTAGCTGCTTGCTCACACTCCTTATGTGCAAATCTAGAGTTTTCCTTTGGTAAAAACCCTCTTGGAGATTCTCCATACTTCCTCCTAATCTCCTTGAACTCTTCATGAATCATATGTATAGATTTAGGAAGAAGCTTTGTAATCTTATCCCCTTTTTCTTCTCCAAAATATGGAATATTTTTCCTGCTTATTTCTCTGTCTCCTTGATGAGAATGGGAAGTGCAGGGTTCTTCCTCTTCTTTCTGCTTATCCTCCTTGGGGAGGTTCTTCATGGATCTGAAATATGATGAGATAAATCCTATCCTATTCAATCTTCTAATCTTCTTGGTTTTAGACTCACAGGTTGAGCCAAGAAAGAAGCCTCTGTACCACTGTAATGTTCCCAATTCGAGACAACTAGCAAGGCATGACTAGAAAACACATTTTCCAGTAATGGCTGCTACAAGATTTGAAACTAGGACCTGGATCCCTTATATCAATGCATCTAAGACCTGAATCCAAGAGGAGGCTCCAAAGAAATCCTCCTAGAGTGGTTAAATAGATCTCCCACTACTAGATGTCCTTAGAAAATGCCCGATGAGGGACTGCAACAATTGTAAGCACATGTAATGGGTAACATCATTATTCCTATAGCTGTGAGCACATGAAGAAATGCATAGCCAAAAAGTATGTTATATAGTAGAAAATGTATACAATGTGTGGAGGAATCAATCACTCCATCTAGGCAATGGAAGCCTCAATGTGACATATACATGACAAATGGAAACACTAGTACATAAAAGAGAGCTCTGGCTAAAACAATGCAGATTATAGGAGTTACTGCAACATAAAAAATTACAATAGGATGATATGACAATATTAGCTCAAATAAATGAGGGGGAGAAAGCTCTCAACCCCTGAGAACACTAATACAACAATTATAGACAATCCTTAGAAGGATTGGCTGCAATACATATACAAATGGAAAATTTGCAGAAATGCCGGAGTTGCTGGGCAGCAGCTGCAACTCAAAAATAGAACTTGATGGAGAAGAATGAAGATGCTGCAATAAATGACAAGATCTCCTCCAATGGATCTCTAGAATGAAAGGCTGATCCTCTCATCTAACATCTTACCCTCCAAAGATATCTGCAAAGCCCCACTGCAAATGCTCCACTAAAATAAGGCAGTCACTGAATGGAACTGCACTGTAGGGCTAGCGAATGAGTTGGCCTTGATGCCAAAGTCTGAAATAAGCTCTGGAATGCCTCCAATCTGATCTCCCAAAGGGCAGAGAGACTCCTCCTCTGAAAAATAGCCGATGGAGGTGGTGTAGTGAATCCTCACTGCAACACCCATTAACACAGTATTATTCTGCTGCAGGAATAATGCTGTCTTGATGGAGGATGCTTGGCCTCCAGCCTAGATGTGAGGAAAATCAGTCCAATCCCTCAATAGGCCTCTCAAGAAGGAGAAGGAATCCTAAACAGGAATTTGTCCTGGAAACTCTTGCTAAACAACAAAGAATGCACAATTGTCTGAATAGACAATGTGATGAATAATACAAGCATGAGAAACAATGGTTGCCTTGCCCTCCTTTTAAACAAGTGAAAGCTCTTTCTCCATGGGCCCCATCCATTAGGATTTCCTCTACCAAATATCCCTTTCCTCATTCACACTGCGATGTCTTCCAAAGTAAGCCACTACTCGTATGGCAGTGTTGTTGACTTGGTCAAACCTGACCTTGTCCACTTGCAAATAACCCTGTTCACACATGAGGGTGTGCAAACCAGCTCCAAATATGATCCCCTTTCATCCTATGAGGGATTTTATTGAGATTTTCATTATGCATGGGTCTCCTTACCCATTTACTCTCCTCCTAGGTGAAATTAGCAAAAATTAATGTTCCAATTATCTTCATGAAAATTTTGGAACATTACATCTAGCGAGTACCCCAATTATTTTTGAAAACAAGCTTGAAGGGGATAGCATATGCTTGCAATGTAATTTTTTCCTTCGGACAAATCCATCCTAGTACATTTTACGAGCCCTAGGAAGGAGGAACTCGGTGAACGTCATGGTGACAATGTCCGATGTCATCAGGGTTTAATGAGTTTGACAAAGGAAGAACTCGACATCTTTTAATGTTTAGAGAGTTTTAAAAGAAGCAGAAAAGAAAGCTCCATCATGTCCCTTTTCGTAAATAGTCTCTTAGATCCAAAAAGGTAGAAAACAATATCTGAAAGAACCTCTTAGTCACGATAGGCTAAGGTATTCATTTTTTGTAAATAATCTATCCCAGCCTGAAAAAGGGGTAAACATATAAATGACAAGAGTCTCGACAATATTTTCAGTTTTAGAGAGTTAGAAAAGAGCTGAAAGATAACGCCAGTAATGAATTTTTCATGTTTTTACCAAGTCTGAAAAAGTATAAAATACAACTTGTTACTTCATCATTATCGCATTAAAGACCTGTCGTTGCACAAAAAGAAAGCGTAAAACCCATTTCTCGAAATAACATAACGTAATAATCGAAAAACATGTCTTAAAACCTAATTAGGGTTTTGAAAAATTATAAAATACCAAAAATGGTAAAAAACAATTACTTTTCACTTTTGCCTCTTTTGGAGCAATAGTTACCCATTTTATACTGCAATTTTGCGGTGATGATAGCGAGCAATCTGGCAGACCAATCTCGAATCCGTTAGTTCTAGGTAGAAGCTGACATCCTTCCCCACATTTTAAGTCTTCTTTCATTACCTACAACCTTCAATTTTGATTTTTGAGGGAGAAATTGTGAAAACTAGGGCACGATGGTTGGCGCGAGTTTCGGGCATGGACTCGTGCCAATCGCCCAATTTTTTGAACTGGGGCACGCCCATTGGCGCGATTGTTTCTAAAATATTTGCACCAACCACGTAGACCTTTTAAAGCTCACAATGCAAGTAAGAAAGCCTAAATTCCATAAATGTTAGCTTTTGATTTGGCTAATAATTTCCATATGAACATGTTTGGAGGTGGAAAGTGGCAAAATGGTGATCGAGTGGAAGGAAAGGGAACACAGTGAAGAAGACGAACTTGCCATGGATAATGAGAGATGCATGAAAGATCTTAGAGACTATGGACTGAAAAATTTCTTCATGACACCGTGCCTCATAGCTCAACTGGAGATGCTGCAATACTTGATCAGTATTTGGGATGAGGATCAGGAAAAATTCATTCTTTGGGATCTTGAACTTGAGATTGATGTCTTAGATGTTTACTTCATAACAGGACTATCACGGAGAGGGGCAACACCAGTCCTAACTGGCACCCGACCCACGATGGAAAACATGACCATGGTGATCGACAGGGTATGTCGAGGGGCACGAAAAGGAACAGGAAGCGGGAAAGTGGATTTCCAAACTATCCCGAACTTGGCACTAAAAGTAGTGCTACACACCATCACGTGAGTTGTAGGATCGAAAGCGCCACATGAAGCAACAAAAACATAGCTTCTTCTTGCAGTAGACTATCGAACACCAACCCTCTACAACTAGGCAGAGGTAGTGACGATCAATATGAAACGTTAACTGATGAAATGCAAGAAAGGAAAACTGAAGCAGTTCGGATATGGATCCATCCTCGTATCGTTCTTCTTGGAACGATTACCAATTTTCCAGTGACAAGAAGTGATAGTCCCAACACCACCAACATAGGAGCCACGAATGGTCCGTTGGGCTACACTGATTCCAAGGTCAGGGGATGGCCAACAGATGTCCTGGAGACCAAAGTTTTTTGATTGGCTCTGATGATAGCTGATTGTCGTGGAGGACTGGCCCTACACTAGCACAGATTTTACTGGTGATCCGAACCTCCTACTCCCAGAAGGGGAGGATTGGGATGAAGCACTTGATAAGACTCATTTTTTGATTTTTTATGAGTATTATGATTTTTTTTATGTATGTTCTGACATTAAATCCGTGGGTTATGCAGATGTTGGACCAGAAATACCTACATGCATGTCTCCAATAGCGAGGCGAGTCCCTCGAGACTTTGATATTTCCCCTCATGGTGAGGGAGGCGAGGAGGAGGAAATCATGTGCAACCTGGAGGGGATGTCTCGTGGAGTTCCGGACTATGCGTGATTCGACAATGTTCCTCGTGCGTATCAGAGACACACTGTAGGGGTGTCAAACCGAGTTCACTACTTGCTGAGGCAGCTTTTGTGGGAAATGACATGTTATCATTATCATCACACCGATTAGACAACTAGGATTTACTTCTGGATATTTTTGAGAGACATGATGTCTCAGGATGTAACATAAACACACATATTTTTTGAATTTTATGGTGCACACTGATGCAAAATTTTCGATATATATATATATATATATATATATATATACACACACACACATCTATCTTCCTATATAATATGAGTCTTTCCTGTGATGATGGTTTTACAGATTACACAAATGTCTATCTAATACAATGTTAGCCATTGTATCAGTTAATGCATTCATTTATCTCAGAATATGTTGATATGTGATATAATCAAAATGTCTTTCCAGCAAACGAACACGTAAATACAATCTTAAAATGTGAGGGTTTCTAACTGAATAATGCCCATTAAGTTGAAGAACAATAATCTGTGAGTCTAGATTTACAACCAATGCACTAATGCCGAGGGTAATCGCCTCGGTTAACAGTTCAATAACAACACTATACTCAGCGATATTGTTTGTAGTTCGTCCTAGACAAATACCTTGCGGATCTATCAACTCACCAGCAGGATCATAAATCACCTAGGCTACTGAAGACAAGTTCCGGGTACTATGGGAAGCACCATCCGCGAAATCGACATAAGGGGTAATAGACATATGCACAATAAGCAATGACCCAATAAGAAAGAAGACACTCGCAAGACACACCAAGCCAAAAAATTTACAAAAATGAAAAGAACACCTATGTACACAAAACATGCACGAATGACTCCTGCATAATATTTTTTGAGATACAACCCATTTCTGGGCTGATCTAACGGATGACCTTCATAATTAATGAGATCATAGGCCCCATTCTTCAAAATGTGTTTAATAATGTAAGGCCCATGCCACATGGGTTGAAATTTTCCTGCTCCCATTTTATCATGAGTTTGGTCATACAGGAGGGCGAGGTCTCCTTCTACAAAGGAGTGAGGGGAAACCGACTAGTCAAAATGAGCTTTGACCCACTTCTTTTGTGCCTCGATGACCAAAGCAGGAAAGTGGCGAGTTTCATCCAGCCTCTCTAAGTAGAGAAGACGCTCTTCTTCAGGTGAAGTTTTGGGCAGTAATTCAATAGCCAACTTGAGTGAAGGTATTTCACACTCAATCAGAAGGGTAGCTTCCAGACCGTAAACAAGATGGAATGGAGTGAATCTGGTCGCATCCTTGACTGAGGTTCGATATGGCCAGAGAGCCGAAAATAACATGAGATGCCAAGTGGATTTGTGCATCCCAATCGTACGTTGAAGCATGGTGACAAGAACTTTGTTCACAGATTCAACCTAGCCATTGGCCTGAGGATAGTACAACGTTGAGCTGTTGTGACACAAGCTCAACCTGGAAGTCAATTCCACCACCATATAATGCCTAAAATGGGAACCATGATCAGTAATGATGGCTTGAGGGACACCAAACCTTGGAATGAAGTGATTGAATATGAATTGAGCGACTGTCTTACCGTTGACGACAAGTGTAGGCATTTCTTCGGCCCATTTGGTGAAGTAGTCAACAGCTACGATAATATAAGCATACCCCCAGCTGAGTGAGGCTTACATATCATAAAATCGATGCCCCACTTCGCAAAGGGACCAACGGTAATGACAGGGTGGAGATGTACAGGCAGCGCACGCATCTTGCGCTAATAGATTTGGAAATCATGACATTTACGGATAGTGAAAATGTAGTCTTTGAAAATAGAGGGCCAGAAATACCCAGCACGAAGAATTTTTTGTGCCGTGGCATAACCAGACATGTGACTGCCATAGGCACCACTGTGAAAATAATTCAAAAATTTCTCAGCCACCTCGAGGGTCAAACATCGGCAGAGAATGGAATCTACTCCAACGCGATAGAGTGTATCTTCGACTATACAATAAGGTTGCGATTGATGGTGGATGCGTCGGCGAGCATCCTTCGTCAACTCATATCTAAAATTGGAAGTCTGAAGATAGACGATGATATCACCGTACCAAGGATTGAGGGTGCTAATCAGAAAAAGTGTATCGTCTGGAATGTATTATTTAGAGCTAGATGGAGCGGAGTCAGAGGGGAGGGAGTAGATCAGATCGGAAAAGACTAGTGATTTCTTTGACTTGGCAGTAGTAAACAAAAAATCGAACTCTTGGAGGATAACAATCCATTTTGAGTATTTTCCCCTCAACAATTGTTGAGACAATATATAGGTCATGGGGTTGCATTCAGAAATCATAGTCACAGTACGCAACAGAATATAATGATGAAAATTTTGAACTTCTTGAACCACAGCTAACGCTAATTTCTCAACATGGGCATAGTGTGTTTAAGTATCGAGAAGGTTACAGGAGAGATAGTAGATAACATGCTCGTCGTCATCATCATCTTCTTGAACCAGAACCATGGCAATTGTGCTAAAAGCGGCAGCTAAATAGAGGGAAAATTTGCAATGATAGTTTGAAGGATGCAACAGAGGAGCATTGACAAGCAACGTCTTCAAAGCATTGAAAGAGTGCTAGGTGATCTCATCCCAAAGGAAAGGGATGCCTTGCTTTAGTAATCACGTGAATCCTTTAGCTACTTCGGCATAGTTAGGTATAAAACGACGTAAAAAATTAGCCTTCCCCTGTAGACTCTGCAGCTGATGTAATGAAGATGGAGAGGGTAGATTAATGATAGCCTCAACTTTGAGCAGATCAAGGTGAATCTCGTCTTTGGATACGATAAACCCTAAGAGTCTATCGGAATTAATGCAGAAGACACATTTGTGCGGATTTAGTCGGATAATATAGCGTAGACAATGAAGAACTATCTGACGAAGATGGTCAGGATGGTCCTTACGCTTAGCCAAACGATGTGCTTAATATCATGAAAAGTGCATGACATTGCTCTTTGAAACATGGCCCTAGCATTCTTCAAGCCGAAAGGGAGGTTCTGATATGCAAAAGTACCCCAAGGACATATGAAGGCAGTCTTATGTTGATCAGTCGAGAGAATTTTAATTTGGTTATAGCCAAAAAAGCCATCCACGAGGGAAAAAATCTCACTCCCAATGCAGTCATCAATGATCTCATCGATAAAGGGAGTAGGATAATTATCCTTAAGATAGGCTCTATTGATGTCATGATAATCAGCACAGACCCGAATGGTACCCTATTTCTTATCTATTGGGACAATGTTGGAGACCCATTCTGTTAAGGGAATCAAGTAGATGAAACTAGCGTTGAGAAGTTTTTCAACTTCACTTTTAATGGCGGCAGCTTTCCGAGGGTGCACAAGACGAAGGCACTGACGAACAGGCTTCGAACCAGGGTAGGTAGGAATGTCATGCACCACTATACTGGGATCAATGTCTAGAATTTATTCATAGGACCATGCAAAGATGTTGCAGAACTCGCGAAAAAGGCTAGTATAAACCTGGACTTCAACCAGAGAACAGGTGACCCTGATATGGATGTTCTCGATGATTCTTGGTTTCACAGAAATGTCGATAGGAATTGTTTGCGTAATGTTACTCAAGTTTCCCTCTGTGAAAAATTCTTTTGTTAGAATAGGCATTTTAAGCAGAGGAGAAGGAACCTGAGATGCAAACCTCTCAAGACACGTAGACATGGCTCCAAGGCCAGGCATGAATGAGGAACGATGATGACTATCATCCCACGGAAGATCCTCGAGAGACATTGTTTGCACAATGGATTCATCGGAGGGAAATATCTCTTTCAAGGGATAGGGAAAATCCAAATTGTTGAGCGAAGGGGCTTGAGAATAAGTGTCAAGAGAAATGCTCAAAGGAGCGTGATCAGAGGATGGAGGTTCCGAAGCTGCGATGAGTTCACAATAGTCAATCTCGATCGGAATCAATGACATCGAATCTCCGAAAGAATCGATCTGTTCAGGCGAAGGGATGATCGATAGGTCATCAGACTGAGAGATCATATTCATCTGAATAGTATTTGGTGGAGGAAGGGGAAAAATACCCATGAGGGCAGGGTCTTTGAAGAGACCCAACCCAACGCTCTTGTAGGGAGTAGGAATTCGATCCACATATAGAACGTTGTTCTCGGAAGAAGAGGTGAAGAAACACAACTGATCAACAATAACAATCTTGCCTTCGTGCGGGATTTTCATGACATGAAAGAGAGTGGTCGAAATGCATAGCATGGCATGAGTCCAATTACGACCAAGGAGAAGATTTTAAATGAGCTTGGCGTCAACTACTTCTACCTAGACATTGACTGTCTTCCATTTTAATGTAATCGGTAAACTAGCGAGAACACCTAAAGGTTTTGATTCCCTTCCATCAAATGCTTCAAGGGAATTTGGCAATGAATTCTGGGCTGGAGAACAAATGGATTTCCAGCAAGAAGATGATATGATGCACGTAGACACGCCCTCGTCCACAACCGCTCGATGGAAATCAAGACCATTAATGAAAACCCGTATAATGAGTGAAATTTGGTGTGGGAGTCGTGGAACAAAATTCTCTAAATCGAAAGAAAGAAGGATAGTATCAGCAGGATCAACCCCGCCAATCACAGATAGCAAATCCTTCCGTTGAGACGGACAACTATGAAGTACTTCTAATGAAGACATTGCAGATGGTGCCTGAGCCAAATCCTCAACAATACTATAATGTTGAGAAGCACGAGCGTTTGGATTGTAAGAATACTTACAGAGTACACCTTTGGAAGGTGGCCATACAACGGGATCAGTACTGGGCCTTTCAATCTGAAGAGGGCCAGAAGCAAGGTGGAGGAGGAGGACCATCAGAGATCTCTTTCCCCACTGCCTGACACAATTCGTTATAATCTTGTGATCGAGTAGTAATAGAAACGGACGTAGAACCATTCGTCATGAACACCTGAGAGCCAAATAGGGCAGAGGGCTGAGGTTGCTCTACCATATGGGTTTGCTGAGATGGAAAAGGTTCTTTAAAAAATTTCGTAGTTCCCTAGGCGCCTTTGAGAAATCTACTTACTTCGGCCTGTCGAGGACATTCCTTGGTGTAGTGCTCTTCATCACAAATCAAACAAGGGTACTTCATCTTACACTGTGAACCATCATTAGTACGAGATTTTGACGAATCTAGTTTTGGGGTATCAGCTTTGGCCTTACCTTTACCCTTCTTTTCCCGCTTGGAAGTTTTATTCGTCGGATTGGCCTGAATGACATTGAATTCTGTGGTTTTACTAGAATTCGGGTTAGGCTGAGAAGCAGCATCATTGGAAGGATTAGACTTTTGCTTCCCAGGATTTGAAGGAGAAGAATTCTGAGAATTCTGAGACATGGAACCAATAATTCCATCAATGGATGGGGTCCCTGGTGTTGTAGAAGCTCTAGGTTGAGGGGCATCAGGCAAGATATCATACAAAGTGCCAGACTGAGAGTACACAAGATCAAGGTACTGGGCACGAGCAATGGCTTGTTCTTCAGTTACACAGGCCCCCATAGCTATGTCTTTGGAAATTTGATTGACAAAGGAGGTAGTGAACCAATCAGTTAGAAGCTGATTAGGAATATAATACTTAATCAAGCAATGACGATGCCTCTATCCATGAATATGATCCAAGATGTGAGTAGCTCGGTCCTGTTTCAAGGATGTGAGGAGGTGTGTCCCAGTCTCATAGCGAACCGGTAACTGAAAAATGGGTAAGAAACACCACGGCTAAAGAGTTGAAATCTTGGAAAATACCATGAGATAATTCGATGTACCACTTTGTAGCGGCACCAGTAAGAGTCTGTTGGAAAAGATGGAGTCGGATGGAATCGTCAACCCAAGAGTTAGAGGAACACCACAAGTGGTAAGTCATAACATGCACTTGGGGGTCTTCTCCGAACTTGCCCTCAAATTTAAGACAATCACCAGGAATCTTAGACGGAACTAGAGGCCAATACAAGTTATGAAGAATCAGATCATTTGTAAGCTTTGACACATCTCACAGTTCCAATGTAGCGAGAAATGGTAATTGAGGATTAAAAGGCATTGGAGGCCTTTGGTAAGGACCTGTGTTAACATTCCACCAAGTCTGAGAGAAATTATGCCCCCATATGTTTTGTCCTGGAGGGTTCTGACAATAACGGGTTATATGCCTGATAATTCGGCCCATATTGGGGTTGAGGACAAGGATATTGATTTTGAGCTTACCACTAAGGTCCTTGTTGGGCAATGTATGGATTCTGTTGCGAAATGTAAGCATAGCCTTGAGGTTGATTATAAACCAATTAGGATTTATTTTGAGGGTAATAAGTGAAAACTTTGGGCGCACTATATACCAGATGATATTGGCCTTGAGGAGGGTAATAAGCGCCTTGAGGTTGAGCAGGCAGCCCCTACTGAGCAGGTGGACCTTGATGAGAAGGCAGACCTTGATGAGTAGGATAAACAGGTTGAACTAGGTGCTGAGCAGGTTGAACTGGCTGTTGAACTGATTGAACCAACTACTGGGGTTGGGCAGGCTGCCCCTGCGGAGCAGGCGGGCCTTGATACTGAGGGCCACCAGGCTGCCCTTGTGGAAGAGGTGGGCTTGATGGTTGCAATGGACCAAGTTGTGCCTGATGACCAAGTTGACCTGGAGCAAGACCGTAGGGTTTTCCTTGTTGCACAAAGTTTTGGCCATACTGAACGTACGATTGCTGCTATTGTGTAAGAGGTTGTCCATATGGTGGATAGATTTCCCCCCCAGGAACGTAAGATGCTCCTAGATTATATTGATATTGAGGTTGACTGGAAGGACCATAGGGTTGCTGGATTGAAGATTGAACCTGTAAGGGTTGGCCTTGCGGACCATAAGGTTGTCCTTATTGGATCAAAGGTTGTCCCGGTGGGGGTTGTCCTTGCAGACCAGAGGGTTGTCCTTGTATGACCGGCCCTTGATGAGGGATGGTCCGATAAGGATCAATCGGAGGCAGATAAGCTGCCTGATTTGGATCAACAGGAAGAAAATATATGGGGTTACCAAAAACATCATAATGATGAGGAGGATTGACAGGAGCTTGGGGCTTCTAAAAACCTTAAGAGTTCTGTTGCTGAACAACCAACAAATACTCTTCAAAAGTAAGGCTACCAGGAATCATAGGGACAGTCAAAGTCATACTAAAAACAGAAATAGCCTCAAGAGAATGAGTATTTGGAGAAGGAGCATACCATTGGTGAATATCCAACATGTGTTCATCGAAACTATAAGTGGAGACAATGGGTGCAGAAGTAGACTGGGTTTACACTACACGAGTTTTTGATCCACTCACAACAAGCCTAAGCGAGAACGTAGGATTAATGGAGATGGACCTATGAACAACAGAAGATCCGGATGAATGACGCATAACAACCGGTGCAGACGAAGCCACAGAAACGGTAGGTCAGACTGGGACATATGTAACAACAACCGAAGAACTAGGTGTCGATGGCGATAGTAGTAATGAAGGGAGGATCGAGCTCCTTGGAGGATTCGAAGTACTGGAGAATGCTATGGATGCAACACCAGAAATAATCTGACTCAAAGTCCAATAACCGGGTCGATGTGACACCGATGGAGGGGAAGATTCACCAGAGACATATGGGAGATCTTCAGGGAAAAGGTGATATTCTCTTTTGGACACAGGCATTTCTCCACTGCCGACAGGACTCTAAGAATCCATATCTAACAAAGCTGTGAGATCTTTGAAAAGACTACGAGGGCTAGGAGGTAAAGCAGTAGCTAAAAATGGTGATCTCAAAGTAAGCGAAGGGAATTCTCCCTCGTCCCCAAAACTAGACCAAGCACCCGGAGGAGGTCAATTGAACTCAACTGACTCTTCAGGGGGAGATCGGGTAGCAAGAGGCAATATAGTTAGGAGGATATGCTGCGAAAACTTAGTAGACCTAGTGGATAGAGGGGTTTCAAAAGAAATGTCAGGAAAATAACTACCACTAGGTGGCAGTGAAGAAGACGACAAAACTGGTGGTTCCACCACTATGACAGTAGTTTCAACACAAGAAGGAAAATGAGATAACTGATCGAGGGCTTCAATATCAAAGACTAAGGAAAAAACAAAAACAAGCCAAGTGACAAACTTTTAACAGACATGTGATCGTGGGTAAATAATTTTACGACATTGAAACTGGACTTTGTTGTTTCATGTTTTAAGAGTCGAGAAGTAGAAAAAATATGACTCTAGTCACTTTTAATTTTAAACGATCATGAAAGGAAAAGTGCTCGATGATCTCTTCTATTTTTAAAGAGTCACGAAAATATTGACATGACTACTCAGGTGATCTAAGAAAGAGGGTGTACAAGGTTTCCGTGAACTGCCATACACACCTTGGTGATCAAATGAAAGAGAAATGACCAAGGACTTAACGTACGTGCATGTAGTCTCCCCGAATGTTGTGTTTGGTGTATCATAGTTATAGGGTGGAAGACTTGGCTTCCTATGGATAAAAGATTTGAATCTAATGAGGTCTCCCTTTATATACTCAATGGTATAGGGAGCACAAGTCTGTACTAGTGCTGTCTAAAGCCAAATGGCGAATGACAGCTACTAGGTTTTAAGACATCGGAACACGTCTCTATCCTAGACCACTAACAATTTTTGCGTTAGGTTCCAATGATTCCTTAGGTTAATTCAATTTATTTTAATGTTGATCTTGAATTAGCATTTCAATTTCAAGGCCCTACCAAATTGTGATGTCAAATTCCCTAAATGCAAGCTATATGCAATAGAACACCATTTCCATTCGATGAATGCTAATTACGAAAAGGATAGAGACCTTTCAAAAAGTAGCAAACATATAAAACATAAAAATAAGTGTCCTAATTCACCTAATACAAACAAAAGAGAAACGAAAACTCTTTCCTAGATGCAAGTGCTAGTTATGCGAAAGACTTTTCATTTCCAAAGCAACTGAAAGTATGCAATTTCTTTTTTTGATCTTTCAATGAAATGAAGCACACAATGCACTTATTACATTAAAAAACAAAGAAAACACTAGTTCTGAGTATTGCAAATGTAAAAATCTAAACTGAATGATTCAATCAAAGTAATACAAACACAAAAAGCACTCAAACTAATGACGCACATTTTCAAGCAAAGTGAAAGCCTTCTAAACGACCCAAAATGAGCACTGTAATCTATGCTCGCAAACAAACACAAAGTAATCGTTTAACAAATCAAAACTCAAAGGATCAAGAAATACTTAGGCAACTGATCAAGGAATTGAATTTACAAAAACCAAAATACTCTAACCTTCAACTAGAAGGCTCAATGAGTGAAAGACACCTAGAACCCTAGGGCTACGAACTGCTCTGATAGAAAAAAGACAAACATCTGAGAATAACTAGCTTAACACAGCCAAAAAAACTCCAAAATACCAGTTTCAAACCAAAAAACAAAGCAGAGTCATGCACAACTGACCAAAAACTCAATAGGGAGGTCAAATAAAACCCTACAAGGTTCGGCGCGACTGTAAGGCGGTAATTTGCACCAAACAGGGGATGGTGCGACTGCAACAAAAGCAACACATGCCAATTGGTGTGACTATTCAAATAGAAAGCGTGCCAAGCTGAATATCTATGGGAGAATTAGAAAACCAATGAGAAGAGGTCAATCTTGAAACTCTGGAGCTGAACAGGATGTTTCAAGACACTCAAGCAAATCAGAAAAGACAGACAGACAATCCAACGAACGAAGTCGACTTGACAAGGGCGAAACGACAAAATCACACTGATCCCCAGTGGAGTCGCCAATTTGTTATGCAGGTAAATCCTCTCTACGGACATAGACGATCCCTCTAGCCCTAGAGTGGGTCTAGTAACAAAGGGACAAGCTAGAGTGAAGGTTCGTATCTAATGAATGAAAAATATGTGGTAGATCAACCTACCTGGAGTCCAACGCTGTTGTCGTGGCTATCGTGGTGGTGGCCTCTTGATTCCTATTTCGGTGGGTCACGATCATTCCACAACGATGCTTGGATACCTGCACAAAGATCAGCAAACAAGAGCAGCATACGAAACAATGATCTCATTCATAATTACTAACCAGTCAAGGAGGGTTAAGCATATTGCATCAAATAAAACACATTAATGCAAGAGGGCATAACAATCTACTAGCGCCAAGGAAAAAAAATGTGTTTTTGATGGTATATTCAGGAAGTTTTAAATAGAAGGAATGTTATACTCATGGCAAGGGATGAAATGATGGTCTTTGCGAGGCATGACACTTTATTTTGGTCACAGAAAATGAGCCTCCAATGTTCGTGATGGGGATTGCAGGCCCTCTATTTTCAAAGACTACATTGTCGATGTCCGTAACTGTCATGATTACCAGATCTATCAGTGCAAGATGCATGCACAGCCTACACATCTCCACCCTGTCATTACCGTTGCTCCCTTTGCGAAGTGGGGCATCGATTTAATGACGTGTAACCCTCACTTAGCTGGGGGGCATGCTTATATTATCGTAGCCATTGACTACTTCACCAAATGGGCCGAGGCAATGCCTACACTTGCCGCCAACGGTAAGACAACTACTCAGTTCATATTCGATCACATCATTTCTAGGTTTGGTTTCCCTCAAGCCATCATTACCGATCATGGTTCCCATTTTCATCATTATATGGTGGCAGAATTGACTTCCAGGTTGGGCTTGCATCGCGACAGCTCAATGCCGTACTATCCTTAGGCCAATGGCCAGGATGAAGCTGTGAACAAAGTTCTTGTGACCATGCTTCAACGTATTATTGGGATGCACAAATCCACCTAGCATCTCATGTTATTTTCAGCTCTCTGGGCATACCGAACCTCAGTCAAGGATGTGACCGGATTCAGAAATCTCTTTAGCGTTTCAGCTTCAATAAGTTTAGTTCAACTAGCACAACAATGGAAGATGGTTGTATTTATAGAGGGAGAGGAGGAGGGTATCCCTACAATAGTGGAAGGGATGCCTTATCCCTTGGGAGGTTTCCCCAAAAGCTGGAAACAAGAGGCCAAAGGAGGAAGGTCATGGTTATTCAGTCGAACCACTCCAGATGACTCGCCCACGAAGTATGTTATGATGGAAACTTCGCCTCTATTTTTAAAAAACATTCCATAAACAGGTTGGTGTAGGTAGCTAACTGGGACAGAGTTCCAATGGGAATGGGGCCCAATGTTAATTTCTCGATTGGCACGAGGGCATAACGGTCTACTAGCGCCAAGGCAAAAACAAGTGTTTCTGATGGCCTGTTCAGGAAGTTGTCAACAGAAGGAATGTTATACTCATAGCGAGGGATGCAATGATGGTCTTTGCAAAGCATGACACTTTATTTTGGTCATAGAAAATGAGCATTCAATGTTCGGGATGGGGATTGCAGGGATAGTGACAAAATGTTGTGTAACACCATGCCTTGTGAAAACTGGTTCTGCCTATCCATCAACTAACTATCATTTTTTCTTCATTTACATGGGTGCATTTAAGCTTGAAAACCCTTATTCATTTTTTTTAAACATAAAACTAACTAATTCTATCCTTATTTCTTCCAAGGGCTCAAATTAAACTGTTGAGCTCCTTATTATTCTCTACCTAAGTACTGATCTTCCAAGATTAAACTGTTTGGCTAGATCTTTATTCTCTATCTATTAGCATGAAATTTAAAGCACGAAAAGTCAAGATTAAGCAGTTTGACTTTCATGGATTGTGGTATTTTAACAAGCTACACACAATATTTATTTTGTGAATTGAAGTAAAAAGTAGTGGCATTTGAATTTGCATCACTTTCATGATCTATTTTATCTCTTTTTTGTTTGGGGTCCATTTTTATATTATTTTTGATCTTTTTTCTTTCAATTCCTTTGATTTTTCTTTTAGGACTTTTACCCTCTTTACATTTTATTTTTATTTTTCTAATATGGGAAAACAATCTTATAGAAAGCAAAGGTATGTACATATTACAAGACTAAACAAAGTCAATTCAAAATTATGAATCCTATTATTATAGGATCCTAACAGTGGCTCCACATGGGGATGGCATTTCCTAGTGAAATGTCAAGAACTTAAAGATCAGTGGCCTTTTGAATTCTGATTTTACTTGCCTTGGAACTGCTTTTTGATTTCTGATTTATTCATACTTATGATATTTTATCCTTCAAAGCTTAGGGCCTTCTCTACGGGCTTCAACTTTGTAAGAAAAACATCCAATCCAACCTAAAATCTGCAATGTTATGTACAATGAACAATGTAAACAAAGTGAACTACTGTTATTCTAGAAAATAATAATGCTTCAGCATTCTACCATAGATAGGTCCACTTGGCAGATCTAATCCATCCAACTCCTTAAAAAAGAATGCATTGTTACCTCTGTAACCATAAATGGCACAAGGGCCTTTCCATAAGAAATCAAATTTCCCATGTTTACCTTTCTTTTCTCTCCTTGAATCCCACTTAAGAACTTTGTCACCTATGTAAAAATCATCTTCCTTTGTATTTTTGTCAAATATATTTTTAATCTTGTCTTGGACAACTTGTGACTTGACATAGACCTCTTCAGTGGTTTGCTGCAAGTATATGGTTTTGTTTATCCTTGTCTGGGTATCATTGGTTCAACCTACAGTCCTTGGATTATCTTCATCACTAGCACTCCTAAAGAGGATGGAAAAACAACATCCATCCCATATACAAGCTGATAGGGTGAGGTACCAATAGACTTATTTGTGGTTAATCTATCTTCCCATAAGGCATTAACTAACCTTTTGTTCCAGGTTTTCTTATTATCTTCTTGTAGTTTCTTGATTATATTAACAAGGCTTTTATTGGAGGACTCTGCAAGGCCATTACCTTCAGGGTAATAGGTAGTAGCATGGTCAAGGGTAATGTTGGGCCACTAATTTGTATTATTATTATCACTTCTTAACTTCCATTTCATCCATTTCTAATGTTCTTTTATCACATTATTTATCATAATTTATTATATAATTCCATTTCATAATTATTTATGCTCTTTTGGATAAATAATACTTGTTCTCATTTATTTTAATAAATTAATGATTATTATGCATGATTTTTCCAATGATGGTTTATTAATGAATTATTTATAATATAAGTCACTATTTTAGCCTCCAAGATCTCTTCCAGATTTCATATTTGATCTTTAGCTGATAAGTAAATATTCCGACTTAGAAATGCACTGGAATGACAATAGACAGTTTTGCGTTGAACGTTTTGGGAAAATGAAGATGAATCCTGAAAATCCGGAACATGGGTTTTGCACAGAACGGACCAAATTATTTTTTCAAGGAGAATCTTTCCAAAATTCGGTCTTGATTGAGAGAAACGTAGGGTTCTTTGAAGGATATATTTGCAGATTTTCTGTTGTGGCCATTTTCCAAAATTGCCCCAATTGTAATTGCCAAATTCGACTTGTGCCAGCTGAATCATGATGGAAAGATCTTTCAGATCTCATATTGGTTATTGATATTTTGTAATCAGTTTTCTTCCCCTTTGTTTTTTGTATATTTAAAGGGGCACAAATCAGAATGCAGGAAGGGAGAAAGCATAGGAGAAGGCATGGACGGTTAAGCAAGAAGAGATAGATTTGTAACATAAGAATTTTAGATTAATTGAATGCACAATGTTTTGCTATTCCATTTGTAAGCTGTGATTTTTCTGCAGCCCCGATCAGAGAGTTGGGCCCACTTTCTGATCAGGTGCTGCGTATTTCCCGTGTGTTGTTATTTCTATTTCATGTTTTATATAATTTGCAATTGTTGTGACAGTAGATGTATTTGCTGATACTCTTATTGTTGTGAATGCATTGTGTTAGTAATCAGTAATTTTCACTATCCATAGATGACTAATCATTGGTTATAGATTTCTAAAAACAAAATTCCATGAACATTGTGAGTTTTAGAAATCTCACTGCCTTCATTATCCTTAGAGAATTTTTTTTGCTATCCTACCATTTTGCCATTTCATGATCACCTTGTAACTCCTACAGACTCCAAATGGCTTGTGCCTCTCATTTCCATCATTTTTCCTACCCATAATTTCATTACTATGTTTATCCCTTGCCTATGAATCCATTGTCCATCTAAGGTTTTTGAGGGAATTTTTCTTGGTTTCATGACTTCCATCGTTAAATCATCAACAATGCTTGTCTCCTGATGCTATTACACTTCCTCCTATCCTTAATATACCTTCATAAACACTTCCCATCACTCCTATCCCTTAAAATCATCATTTCTCTACAAAACCTAGCCTATTGCTACAATTTGACACTTTTTCGAGACTAGGCCTGTGTGGACCCCTTCCCCTCACTCGATCCTTAAAATTCCACTTTACCCTACTCTCTAACATCCATCCCTATTCCCCAAAATTTCCCCAAGAATTTAGACAACCCTTAAACCCTTCATTCCCCTCCCTCTACAAGGCAGTCCTAAATCCCTTGTTTTGCCTACACCAAACCCTAATTTCCCCTTCCAACTAAGCTAGGGTTTTCTATGGAAAGGAGGAAAAGGAGAAAAGGATTCATATGATAGATCATATTAGCAAACATAAATGCATACCAACTCATAAACATCAGGCCTCCATCATTTTCCAAGAATTCATTCCAAGGGCCAAGTCATTTGCCACACCTAGGGCCAATTTTTCTTAAAAATATGTTTCTGACCAAACATAGATGAATTTGGAAAACGTGAGAGAGGTTTTGGTCCATAATAGGGCCAAGAAGAAAAAAACATCCTTCAGTTTTTACACAAGTATCATGGTTTGGGAGAAATGTCAAAAATACAGGTATCACGAGAGAATTTCTACATTCCTGGAGTGACCTTGGGAAAATTAGGTTTTGTCATAGCCGGAGTGTCCAAATGACTTTCTTGATGAGTCAAATGACAACTAGACTTGAAGATATTACCAATGAGCTATCCTGAGCTTAATTTGGAATTGTGGAAGGCATCCAAAAGTGGTCTGCACCAACACTTTGTGTTTCTACACCATCATTCAGTGCTTTTTTACCAGTCTTGGGAATCTCAACTTTTTATAGGGAAAATAAACTCCAAAAAAAAAAAAATTGGTATATTTGGAAAGTAGATAGGTTGTTATTTCCAACGAGCTATCACGAGCCTTATTCCGACACCGAGAAGGCCTCCAAATTCCATCTGCAAAATGGCATTGTACGCTTAGGAGTTGGTGCTACACCCCTAGAAAGTTTTTCCCATGTAAATTACACATGGCGCTGCGTGCTTGGGAAGTGGTGTTGTGCCCTTGGCTAGGAGGGCCTCCTCAACCCTAAAAACAATCAATTCACTCCCAGACTCTTGTTAAAGGTCCTATAGGCATAATGAAGGTTAAGTACCATCACATCAACCCATTTCCAAGCCTTTTTGCCATCATTTTATGGAAGGAAGTTGAAGTCGAAAGAAGGAACCCTAGGTCCTCCCTCACCTTCTCCTAAAAGAATCAGATCAAGACTAGAATGAGGATAAGGAAGAAGATACAAATGATGAAGAGGATGAAAAGGATGATGAAAAAGATAAAGAGACAGAGGCATATTATGAAGACAAAGGCAGTGAGAAAAATAGTGAAGCAGATGCAGATAGTGATGAAGAGGAAGAAGAAAGCAGTGGGAAAAATAGTGATGAAGAGGAAGAAGAAAGCAGTGGGAAAAATAGTGATGAAGAAGAAAATAATGAAAAGGAAGACTATGAAAACCAAGGAAAATGAGGTTAAAAGCTAGTGAGGATTCAAACATGGAAAAATCAAGCACCTACAAAACAAAAAATGTTAAAGAAGGTGAAAACATAGATTAAACTTTATGGTGCAGGAAAAAGAAGGTAAAGGCATGATTTGAATTCCATGGGTCAAGGAAAATTTTTAAGGGTGTTACTATGTGTTTGAATTCCCAAGGGCCAAAAGGAAGATGTCAACTATCAAAGTGCAGAAAGAAAGCCACTTCAATGTCTTTCATATCACCTGTAGAAAAAAGATAGAAATATCAGTAAAGGGTGAAAGGCTTGAAAAGAAAACATTAGGAAAGTGGATTTGAAATTTAAATCAAAGTTTTTTGAACCTATAAAGGCCCTCTCCACCCTTCGGCAACTCATTTGTTGTTACAAAGGTCATCGAAGAAACACTCAGAGCGAAATTTGTGAATTTTCGGCAAGTTCAGGAAAATCTGCCCTGTGTTATGCGCTTGGAATCCTGTGCTACGCTCCTGGAGGTGTCCACTATGTAAATTTTAACTGTGTGTTGTGCATTTTCTCCGTGTAGGCCCGGCAGCTATAGACCCAAGAAAACTGGCATGTAGCCTTGCCGACGATGCGTACATCCTTGCACTGCACTGCGTGTGTAGCCTTGCCGACAACGCGTGCAACCTTACCGATGACACGTGCAGCCCTGCATGGTGCTGCGCGTGTAGCCTTGCCGAAGATGTGTGCAGCATTTCCGACGATGTGTGCAGCCCTACACAGTGTTGTGCGTGCATCCTTACCAATGATGCGTGTAGCCCTTCACGACGCTGCGCGTGCAGCCCTGCACAACACTGTGTTTTCAGCCCAGCAAATGCGTTTAGCCCTGCATGGCGCTGCACGTTTAGCCACCCGAATCCACATGTAGGCTGACCCGACAGTTCGGGCAGGCGCTGTGCCTTTGGTCATAAAGCCTTCTAAGCCCTAAAAATGCTCCAAATCACATCTGATCAACTGCAAATTACTGCCAAGGTTCTTCTAAGCACAATCAAGGGATTTTTGTGCAAGTCCTAGGGTTTTTGTTCAAAATAGGGAAACATCACATGCCCTCTTTCCTATCAATTTGACATTAGTGGAATGAAGAGGCAGATATCAATAAGACAGAAAGTGACAAAGGAGCCAACATTGATAAAGATGATGACAATGAGGAAAGTGTAGAAGATAAACAGGCCAACATTGATATAAATAATGAAAGTAAGGACAATATAGAAAATAAGGGCAACAGTGACACTTATGAAACAAGCCTCAGTCATGAAGATAGTGACAAAGATGAATAAAGTAAAGATGATGATTGTGCAAAAGGTCAAGAAGAGGCTAATGATAGTTATGAACATAATGAAGAAACCATGATTACTGATAGCCCTAATAATTATGATAGCAGTGACACTATAAACCAAAAAGACAGTCAAGAGGTTGATGATAGTGGTGAAGATCACAACAGTGATGTTATCATGGAGGAAAATGAAAATGAATCTCAAGAGGACAGTCAAGGACATAATGTAGAAGAAATAAATGCAGAGATCATTGATGAAAAGAAAGGCAGTCTTGAGATCAGCCATGGTAAGGGAATTCTAGTAAACAAATTTGAGTTTCTCCCTCTCACATATCAAAAAGGATCAAGGCTTGTGTTTGCTGCCTCCAAAAGGCAAGGGACCATGCCATCCTCCTCAGCTTAGCCACAAAACAAAGGGAACAAGAATCAACCCTAGCAGAACAACTCCCTTTAGATGAGCTTTTGGCCATGGAGGTAGCACATGATTGGGAGCCTTGGTTAGAGAGAGCCAACATACACTTGGAGGCTAAATTGAAGAAAGAAAATCAAGATCTTGACCTCCAAAGAAGGATGACTAAACATTATGCCCAGAGAAACCAAATTGCAAGGGCTAAACTGAAAAAGGCTAAAAACAAGCTCCAAGCACTAAAAGAATAAAAAGGCCAAGCTAGACTTGGAATCTTGGCACATGCTTCTCTACAGGTCTCTCAAAACCCATGAGGCACACTTCCACCAAATTTGGGAGAAGTTTGGCAAGTTTTGGTTTTTTGCTAATTTTGAGGGCCAAGGGGTTAGCACCCATGGTGCTACGCTTTTTATCAAAGTATCTTCAGGAGGACAAGCTCACATTTTTGGAATCCTCATCTCAAGTATAGCATGCTCACAAAGTTTCAGATCAATTGGAGTTGTTTTGGTCCTCCAAAAGGGTCAAAAACACCCTAATTTTCACCATTCTGTCTAGTTTTCAGGACATGTGTTGCGCTTTTACCAGTCTTGGAATTTTTTCTTTTTGAACTAGTTACAGAGGTCCAATCAGAGAACCAAGGGTAGATCTGGAAATTAGACTCAAAGGGATTTCCAACAAGCCTTCACGGAGCCTATTCTGACATCGGGAAGACCTTCAAAACATTGCTGCAAGTTGACCCAGTTTTCCTACTGCGGTGCTATGCCCTTGGCATGAAAATTCATCCTAAAACATAGTGCTATGCCCTTAGCAGAGGAAAAGTAAAAAATATATGCTTGGAAATTTTTAGGAGGCATGGCAGAGCCCAAATGTCAATTTCATTGCTAAAAATGCCGAAAAGATATTTTGTTTTAGATATTTTGTGCCTTGGGCCTTGCAAGGTCTCAAGGACAATAGTGACATTTCTGATTAGCCAATAGACTTATAGAAAATCTATTAGATTTTCCCCTCCTTTCTTGTTAAAAGGGCATTGAGGACTCATTGTTAATGTTGGCATTTGATGAGTTTTGAGAGCAATACATGGTTCTTTGAGGTTGAAGAGAAATTTGGTGTTGTGGAGCTTGTGAATGATTTTCTTTGATTGATGATGATGAAAGCTTGCTTGCAGGATCCCTGAGCTTGGTTAATGGTGATGTGTCTCTAATTTGTTCATTTCTTCTTGTTTATTATTTTTTCCATCCTTCTATGTTGCAGTAGATCAGAAAAGTATAGGCTAAGAAATGTTGTTTGAAGCACCTTAGTCCTTCTTGTTTACTATTGCCTTTATGTTTTCCTATGTTGGGTTAGTTTAAGGAATTCTTAGCTACTCCTTAGATCCACCTATGCTTGTTTGTTTCAATAACGGTTTAAGAAAGTAGTTTTCAAATATGTTTTATGGTTAGCCATACTTACTTGATGCTATCTAAACTTTGTTTGTGAAATCTCTCTTTGAAGTATTACTTGTTAGGTTAAGCCAAGGAGGTCTTGTTTTGATCTTGCCCTTTGTCCATGCCTATCAGTTTGCCTCAAAGTTCTTTGTAGCTTGATCAATAATGTTTAGGAGTTCCCTCTTTGTTGATTAAAGTTATTTTGTTATCTTAAACATTTTCTAAATCTTGAAGGTGAAATCACTAGAAGTTAAATGAGTTTCTCACCTTCTATATTTCATTGTAATGTTTGTCTAGAATTCTTATTAGCTTAAGTTGAATAAAATAGTTACTAGTTTGCCCTGTCTATTGATTGATTCATGATTTTAATGGTTTTTTAGACCCTCTTGTTATGGGTATTTGACAAAGGATTCTCAACTTCCCTTTGCCCTACCTTGTTTCCCCAACTTAATGTCCATCTCACTTCACACATAACCTTAAAGATCCATTCACCACACTAGATTTTCCTTGTGATTCATTCTGACTCATTGTTGAGATATCCATGAATTTCATAGACTCCATAGCCCAATGATTTGATGACCTTTCACTCCACCTATCCTACTTGATCATCTTACCCAACCCAAACAAACAAACAAACCCTACACTCAACAACTAGCCTAAAATCAACCATATAAAGCAAACAAGTTCATATCCTTTGCAAACAATAGAGAGAGCCCTCTCTGAGTCCAGGAAGGCTAGGTCTTAGGACTCCAAAGACTGGTCTGATGTTACCCTGTGCATTTGGTCTACCAATTTGCTAAATCATAGGACCCTAACACATTGTAAGCTTTACGATTTATTTCTATCATTTCTTTATTTGTTGTTACAATGATTGTTTCTTTGTTTAAATTATCAAATCCATGATTGATATCAGAATTGTGTTATTGTATCTACACATACTATGCGCGTTAGCCTTGCAATAACCAAAAACACCTGGATTAATAATTAATGTGGGAAAGGGTTTGAATATTCATTCACACTTGGACACCAACATTTTGGCGCCGTTGTCGGGGAGGCTAACAAAGGTGCAACAACACGATTCATATTGATCTAAGGATAAATCTCTCATCCTAGGGAGGGAAATTCTACCCTGCTCTAGGTCTTGAGCGTAGTTTTTCTGTTTTCCTTTTTGATTGATTTATTAGGAACCAATCTCTCGTCCTAGGGAGGGAAATGCTACCCTGCTCTAGGTCCTGAGCGTAGTTGTTCTATTTTTCTTCTTTTTTTGATTGATTTCTTAGGAACTAATCTTTCATCCTGGGGAGGGAAATGCTACCCTACTCTAGGTCCTAGGCATTAGTTGTTTTTCTTTGCTTTTATTTTTGCTGATTTCTTAGGGCCCAATCTCTCGTCCTTGGGAGGTAAATGCTGCCCTACTTCAGGTACCGAGCTTAAGATTTCTTGATTTGATTTCTTGTTTTATTTCCTTCTGTTTAAACCCCCAATCTCTCATCCTGTGGAGGGAAGTTTCACCCTGCTCCAGGTCACGATCTTTAAGAATTGTTTTAATTTTTTTCCTTCCTCCAGTTCAATGAACAGAGATCTAAACAAAAAGACAGAGGATGAGGTCAAGGAAGAAAACATCAACACAATCTGGAACTCAGTCACAAAACTTCAGGATGTGAAAAATATGAGAAATCAAGACTATATTGAAGACTATTTTCACTCTATTGTTTGCCCGCAACATCACTCCACACTTCAGCAACTCTTGACACCATCCTTAATAGGGAAGTTGGTCTCTCATACCCATGTATTTATTAACATACATTTTTCAAATACGGGTATGTGCATACTTGAGGCCTTATTTCGAAAATGGCTTCACTGGAAGTACTCTTATATGTAAGTATATTTTATTTTTAAAAATAGAGTAGTGTAGTGTAGATATAGAATGAATAAAGAGGTAAATAAATAAATTTCTTTATATGTAAAAATAGTTGTTTTTGTTGCAACACGCTATGGAAACATAGGTGATAAATATTAAAATTTATTTATGTATGTAGATGTATAATATTGAAAATGAAATTTATACAAAACTCTCATATTCATTTTGGTCACCTTTTTGGAAAAATTCCTTGATTATCATATCTTATGGCTTGCGGGCTTGATGAAATTTATGAAAAAATAGTCGGGATAGTCATGTTTTGAGGGACCAAATGGGTGTATTTTCAAGACCTGTTTCTATCCTACATAGCCCTTTATATATAATTTCTGACCCAATTTGAATCACTCTATTTGGATTTGAAACGAAATATTTATGACCAAAACAATGACAGGATGTCTAGTAGGCAGCTCAGGAACAGAGTTGGGACAGTCCGTTTTTGGAGGCCTAAATGACTAGATTTTGGAAACATGTTTCTATGGTATATTATCCTATGAATATAGTTTAAAACACAATTTGAATCACTTTATTTTGATATGGTATGAGGAAGTTATGACCAAAATACTGACTTCTTCTCGTAAATCAGCACTCTTGAAACTCTGTTTTCCCGGCTGTTCACTATCCGATTTGACCCACCAATTATTTTTACCTTGAAAAAATGTTTCTATTGGAGATATATAAATGAATATAATTTAATATCCAATTTGAATTGGTTAAATCCATCATCAAATGAAAAATTTATGCTTGAAATATCAACTGTTGGTCTGAGCTGGAAAATCGAAAATGACTCGTTATTGGATCGTGAGATCAAGTCTCTTGTAGAAAAATGCTCAAAGATGAAGTTGCTTAGAATTGGTCCAAACTAGAACGACTAGAAAGAGTTCGAAAAAATGATCCTGTAGACGTGAACGGCACTGAAAACCGACGCTGTATGAGAAAGTTATTCAGCTTTGAAGTTTGCCAATTTTGCTTAAAAAAATGCACAAAATTTGACTTTATAAAAAATTATTTTTATTTAAAAAGAATATTCCATTGCATTTTGGGAATATTCTATGGAATATTCCACAAAATATTCTATGGAATATTCCGTAGGTGGCCAATCATAGGCGCCACGTGGCCTCAAGGTGGAATGAAAAGGTGTTTAAAAATTTGTGTATGGTCGCGCAGATTTGAAACTGCCTGGGGTGGACAAATGGGATTCGGGCCAACCAATGGTGCCATAGCAAAGGATTTTAAAATTCAATGGCACGAAATTTTATTTAACGTTTGTCGTTCATTCGGGCGGGGCCCGAAAGGGGGCCAGCCCTCCGCATGCAACCAACGGCTCGGAACCTTGGGCTTAGATGCACGCAAACTTTGGCAACATGTTACATTTATTAACACCATTTAAACATGTGACCGTTCACATATATGCGGGACCGTTACAATAAAAGTTAATGCAACAGTTTTCTAAAAACCGTTTGGCCCCAACGTTTTCGACGCGCATGTGACCGAGATAAGAACACATTTAATGTTTAAGTTAACCGCCCAATAAAGTTGGAGCACGCCTGCCAAGTTTGGAATTTGTTGCTATTTCAACTGGAGTTAACTCCAGTTCTCCACATTTAGTGGAGCTTTTCAAGGGGACATCGGGCAAAACTTCAGTTAGCCACAACTTTGGCTAGGGAAGTCCATTAAAACGATTTTTTTATTTTATTTTGGGGTATTGAAGCATTCTGGAGCTTTTGGGACCACCATTGCACCCCGTAAGGGTTCTCTATCGTGTCTCCCCTCTATAATTTTGTTGTGAAGCCACCGTAATAGCGTTGAAAGATCAAATTGACTATGTTGGACTATAATCATCCATTGGAGGTGAATGAATAGTCGATTTATACTGATTTCAGTCCTCTGTTTCTGAATTTGCAGCTAATTTTTCCTTTTGAGGCTTTCTACACAGTGTAATTTTTAATTTGAGCATTAATGAAAGAGGGAAAAGCCTATTTGGAGGCTTTTGGACCTAGCAGAGGTAGCCCAAGAGAGGGGTGAACTGCTTAAACAAATGCTTACTGTTATGATGTGCATTTTTGCTGTTATATTTCAGATTTTACTTCATTATACAGTAACTTTTCATAAGTTCACTTTTCCCAATCAGACTTATACAGTGAACACAACTCATTAGTTTCACTTCAAACCACATTACTTCCATTGCAGAATACTTGAACTTGCTTATTCACACATAAAATTTTGATTAATGAATACTTTGCACATAAACAAATACTTTCATTGATCAAATCTATTTAAGTGTTTACATTATATTTCTTTAGGCAGAGCCAGTAAGTGGGCCAGAAGCTTCTGGTTTCATCCTTTCTAGTAAAGGTGAAATAACCAGTAAAAGCCCCTATTGTCAATCTCTGTATAAGAAATACTTTGTTCACACAATTTCAGATCAGATTGGTATCAAAGCTCTAGGTTTTTCTTAAGAGTTTGTGAAATTTGTGCAAGAATATTGTGTTATTCTGCAAAATTTGATGCTTACTAGGCTAAAATTGAAAAGAGGGGAAGGTCAATTGGTTAGAGCACAAGTTAATCCTCAACCAAGGAGGGCTAGGGTGCCATTATCTCCACCTTCCATTTCATTCTCATTAGCCTTAGAATCAGCCACAAACATGTCTTCCAGAGAAGGAGAAGTACATGAGGAAATGGATCCCAAGGAAGAAGAAAGAGTCTTTAGAAAAGCTTTCTTGGACATGACTGAGATGGTTAGGATCCTATACCAGGAGAGAAATGATAGGATTGCTGGAGAAGGGTCTAGAAACCAAAAAGAAGAAGGAGATTCTTTAGGAGGGAAGAAAGACAATGATAAGTCTAAGAAAGGGAATGGAGGAAATGGTGATCCTTCATCTCCATCATCATCCTCTTCCTCCACATCATCCTCTTCAACTTCTGTTAATCAGTCACACAAAACAAAAACATATCTTAAAAATCCTTTGTTAAAGCTTGATGTGAAGTTTGAGTTGCCGATGTTTAATGGTGATGTGAATGCAGAAAAATTGGATAACTGGATTAGACAGCTGGAAGTCTATCTAAGAATTCATAATTTGCATGATGATGACACAAAAATCCAATTAGCCTCTTTGAGAATGGATGGAGCAGCTTTGGTTTGGTGGGAAGCCAAGACCAGGGAGGAAATTAAAAAGCATGGTAAGATAACTCTAACTTGGAATTAGTTTATTATTGCTATTAAGAAATAATTTTATCCTCTTGCTCATATTCAGAAAGCAATCATGAATTGGCAAAATTTTAGGCAACTTAAGGGTCAAAATGTGCAAGATTATACCCAAGAGTTTAGAAGGAGAGCACTTCTACTTGGGGTAGACTTACAAAGTCAAGACACCTTGTTGAAATACATAGGAGGTTTGCACAATTACCTACAACATACTATTCTAATGTTCAATCCTACCAGCTTAGATGAAGTCTATGTGCAGGCTACACATTTAGAAGCTAGAGGAAAGAATACTTTTGATGAGGATAGTAATTTCAAAAACAAAGGAAAGAAGAGAGTTGCAAATTCAAGAAAAGAAAAAGGAAAGCTCTTTTGCAAGAACTGTTCAAAGACAAGTCATGATGAAGATCATTGTTGGAAGCTTCATCCTGAACTGAAACCAGAAAAATACAAGAACAAAAACAAGACCAAATAAAAGGAGAAAATTGTAGCAACAGTTGAGCAAGACTTAGGGTCAGACTCAGGAGATGAGACAAAAAGCATAGCCATGGTTTTAAAGAACATTAAGGGGAAAGAAGTGGTGCAAGACACAACTCCTAGTTCTAGCTCTTTGAATTGTCACAAAGATACTCATGAAGAAAAGAGGAGGATAGAGCTTTTCCATGTGAGGGTAATTTCAAAACATACCAAAACTGACACACTATTTGACAGTGGGTCACAAGCGAATCTTATATCTGAAGACTTGGTCAAGCAGCTTAAACTTGAGACCATTCCACATCCGAAGCCTTATCCACTTGGATGGATATGTAAGGATGCAAATTTGCAAGTTTCAAGGAAGTGCATATTGCGCTTTGCAATAACTGCACACTTTATTGACACAGTTGAACTTGATGTGGTGCCGCTTGATATCTCAGGTATTGTTTTGGGAAGTCCTTATTTATTTGACAGGAAGGCTATCTTTCATCACCATGAAAAAAAGTATCACTTGTTCAAAGATGGTAAAGAGTACATTGTGAGAGCTCACAAGAAGAAGCTGGAATCTTCTTTACTCCATGCAAGTCAATTGAAAAGACTAGTTAATGCAAGTCAAAGTCTAACTTTGTTAATGTTGAAACGACCAGATTTTGAGCATTCGCCTTTTTATGATGTTGCTAATGATTTGTCTCAGTTTGATAATAGTTTGTCTTTGAAAGAAGATGATGTTATGTTGCACAAATTACCTTTTGGGTCAGCCAATGCAGTGAATGAAGTGTCAAAGCAAAGCAGTGCAAGCAAGGAGGACACACAATTCAGCATGGGAAAAAGTTGGTTTCAGAATGGTAGAATTCGCCATGGGAACAATTTGCAAGGTGAAAGTTATTTTAAGTCTTCTGGGAAGTTTGATCAGTGTAGAAAAAGTTTGTTTTCTGCAGATTACAATTGTTGTTCTGCAAATTTTAATCATTTGCATCATGACTCCGTCAATCTTAGCAATGGTCGATCTGTTGATTCCAGAGACAGATTATCATTTTCACAAAAGCTCCATTTGATGAAATCGGGTAGATTTCAGTTATTCAAGGGTGGAAGAGTGGAGAATCAGTCTCCACATCATCAGTTTCAGTAATCAGAGAGCTTTTGGGGTCCAAAAGCTTCCCATTTGGGAGGTGTGATCAGGAGATCAAGTCTCTTGTAGAAAAATGTTCAAAAATGAAGTTGCTCAGAATTGATCCAAACCAGATCAACTGGAAAGAGCTCGGAAAAACGATCCTGTAGACGCGAACGGCACTGAAAACTGACGCCATATGAGAAAGTTATTCAGCTTTGAATTTTCTCAATTTCAGTGAAAAAATGGCCAAAATTTGACTTTATAAAAAAATTATTTTTATTAAAAAAATAATATTCCATAGAATATTTTGAGAATATTCCACAAAATATTCTGCGGAATATTCCGCATGCAGCCAATGAAAGGGCGCCACGTGGCCAGCCCGGAGGTCGCCACGTGGCCCCAAGGTCAAACAGAAATGGCGTTCAAAAATTTGTTATTGTTCGCGGCAGGATTTGACCCCGGGTCGGGGCGGAGCCAACCGGGCGGCCCGACCATTGGGCCACAATAGTTCTTATTAAACCATACGCGCGAATTTATATTTAAATTTTGTGGTTTGTTTGGGCGGGGCCCGAAAGGGGGCCAGCCCCCTCAGCACGGAACCATCCGCGGAGAACCGTGGCACAAAACTCATCAGCGCGCAGTAATGGGGACGTGGTCCCATGGGTCGGTGGAGGAAGTGCTATGCACGTTCAAAGGTTTGTTATATATTAAATTTCAAACGCAATTAACTCTACGTTCATAACAATATGGCCGACAGGTGCGGTCTTATGGACCCCTGTGGCCCTACTCTTCAGCCCCTCCTTTCGACGGCACTTTTGGCGGTCCGCCCAACTTTAGCGCCGACCTCCATATTTGTCGGGCGATCTGGCAGTGCTCCACATTTAGTGGAGTTTTTCTAGGTGACACTGGGCAAAACTTCAGTTAGCCATAACTTTGGCTAGGGAAGTCCATTTGGGACGATTTTGTTTTTTGATTTTGGGGTATTGAAGCATTCTGGTGCTGTTGGGACAGGTTACAGAGGCATGAGGGCGCTCTATCAGTGATTTTATCAGCGATTTTGGTTGTGGAGCCACTAGGGCTTGGTGAAAGATCAGCTGTGTTGGACTATACTCATCCATTGGAGGCGAATGAATAGTCGATTTATACTGATTTCAGACCTTTGTTTCTGAATTTGCAGCTAATTTTGCCTTTTGAGTCTTTCTACACAGTTTTAATTTGAGCATTAATGAAAGAGGGAAAAGCCTATTTGGAGGCTTTTGGACCTAGCAGAGGTAGCCCAAAAGAGGGGTGAACTGCTTAAACAAATGCTTACTGTTATGCTGTGCATTTTTGCTGTTATATTTCAGATTTTACTACATTAAACAGTAACTTTTCATAAGTCCACTTTTCCCTATCAGACTTATACAGTGATCACAACTCATTAGTTTCACTTCAAACCACATTACTTCCATTGCAGAATACTTGAACTTGCTTATTCACACATAAAATTTTTATTAATGAATACTTTGCACATAAACAAATACTTTCATTGATCAGATCTATTTAAGTTTTTACATTATATTTCTTTAGGCAGAGCCAGTAAGTGGGCCAGAAGCTTCTGGTTTCATCCTTTCTAGTAAAGGTGAAATAACCAGTAAAAGCCCCTACTGTCAATCTCTGTATAAGAAATAATTTGTTCACACAATTACGATCGCTATGTGTTGTTCTAAGAAAATTTAACATACCATTACATGGAATTTTTAAAACTTGTTTCTATTGGAGGCATACATATAAATTTAATTTAATTTGGCTTTGGAATCACTCAAATCAGACAAAAAACAAAGAAGTTATCATTGAAACATTGTTGGTTAGTAAGGTTGGCCACCACTCTCTCGCGGGTAATAAATTAATTTTACTTTGTTGTTTTGTTCCCATGGATTTGTTTTATATAGTAACTACTTGTTTTTTTTTTCATATTTCTTGGATTAGGAGAGCCTGATCACCCCTTTTTTTCCATGATTTCATGTTTTATTGCAGCTAGACACTCGTTTTTTTGCAGGTCCAAGGAGAATAAATGAGGTCAATTTATGAACAAGTGATTCTTGAAGACAATGATAATGAAATATTTTCAAAGATAATTCCTCACACAGAGAAAAAAACATGAATATTTTTCATCAATTAGTGGATTTATAACATGAGAAATGGAGAATTGATTTCTATTTGAAGATCCAAGTCATTTTCGAAAAAAACATTTTTCCATTTATTCGCCATTCACAAACAACATTGCTGCAACAAAAATCATAATCATAGTAACTTAAGTTATTTATTTATTTATTAGTTTTCAATAAAGATTCGTTTATTTTATAATTTCTCTTATGCAAAATAAAAGGAGCAAGTTCTTAAGTTTCATGATGTTGTTATACCAGATGTCGCTACTCTATAATGTTGTTACTCTGGATGTTGTTACTCGTACTGCTGTTACTCCAGATGCTATTACTCGGATTGTTGTTACTCTGGATGTTGTTACTCATACTTTTGTTACTACAGATGTTGTTACTCGCACTACTGTTACTCCACATGTTGTTACTCGCACTATTATTACTTGTTGTTGTTACTCCAGATGATGTTACTCTGGATGTTGTTACTCCTTGGTTAAGCCATACTCCGAATGTCGCGACTGACGTGTCATACTCCCGCATGTCTATACCTTGCGATGCTATTACTTCCGATGTTGTTACTTGCAATCGTTGTTACTCCGCAACTCGTTACTCAAGATGCTGTTACTCACATCGTTGTTACTCCGTACACAGGCTTCCGCACCCGCAGCTACTCGAATCGTTGTTACTCCGTATGATGTTAATCGCACCGTCATACTCACATTACTATTACTCGCATCAAGAAAGACAGATGCCGCATTTGCACCGTACATTCGATGTCGTACTCACATTTTTGTTGCTACTTGAAATCAAGTATTTGCACTATTGTTACTCTAGATGTTTTTACTCATATTGCTATTACTCCTGATGTCAAGTATCAGACCGTCGTTATTCACCATTATAATGGCACCGTTGTTACTTCGGATGTTGTTACTCGTGACCGTCATGTCTACCCAAAGGATGTGAATTTATCATTTTTGTTACTCCCAGTCATATGTAACTGGCCATCGTTGTTACTTTTTCAAATGTTGTGAATCCGTCATTGTTGTTACTCCGTCAGTGCTATGAATCCGTCATTACTGATACTCCGGAAATTTATTCTAAGCGTTGTATGTTGTTAATCCTTCTAATTTTTTCTAAGTGTCCGGTGTTGTTGCTCCTCTGATGCTGTTACTCCTCCGGTGATGTTACTCCATGGTGATATTTTTCTAAGTACTTGGTGTTGTTACTCCTCCAGTGTTTTTACTCTGCCAAGGTAAGTTGCTAGGTACGTCCTCGACCGAATCCGTGGATTTATTTGGTATTTTACTTATGACATGATCAACTATGACTGATGGAAGACATACTTTACTTGGGGGGAGGTCTCGTATTTAAAGGATGATTATTATGGTAAGTCTTGTCAGGAATGATTCACTCTTAATTCCTCATTATTTTGTAAAGTGACTAATCCTCCTTCATGTCACCTTCATACCATCATTATTTTTCCCCTTTCCTTATTATTACCTAAGTCATGGTTGTTGTTACCTCAGTCATAACTATTGTTGTTGGCCAATTTTCAAATTGACTTCAACATATGTAGGTCTTTCTGATTTATTTTTCTCTTCGGTGAATGGGAAATAATTTTAATGGTCTAGGCCCTCTTTGACATAATCATTGGATAGTCAATTTATCTTTGGTTATCTATAAACATAATCTTGTTTTAAGGAATAATTATGCAAAGACGATTTCATCATGTCAACTTTCAACTTTCCTAATTGGTCAAATCCCTGATCTTGTAAAATTTATGGCGATGACCACATAATTGTATTTAAATCTTTCTGCCATTATCTAATGAATTGTTCCTCAACCCCAATCTCAACAATGAAAAACATATTTATCAGCAGTCATTTTAAGGTTATTAGTTTTTGAGAAGAAAAACTATCAAAGTTGAAAATAGTTACTACACAACTTTTTATGCCATCCCTAGCTCTTAAGGAGCTGATCTGCCACCCCATCTATTAAGTAATTTGTTATTGACTAAAAAAAACTATAGTTGAATTTTAAACATAAACGGTCAACTGGAGGATAGGAGGTCTCATCACGAGCCGACCTACCATGATCATAGGTCCTAATAAAGTGACATTACCACTACTGGTCACCAAGCCACGGTAATGGCCTTCGGTCATAAAAACTAAAGGACAAGAGGTCTCATCACGAGCTGACTTTTTCACTTTTGTTAGCTCCCGTGAATGACATTGTTATTAACTAGTTACCATGCTAGAACAATGATCTTCAGTTGACATCTAAGTAAATTGAAAGGATTTTTGCAACTATGTACTTATTTCTAATAGATGGGACACTGGCATCTCAATGGGTTAAAAAGGCATCCCTGTCGAGGCTATGGACGCCTGCTGGCAGTAGTGGCTATGCCTATGGTATAGAAGTTAATTTAATACTATAGTCTACTTCGCTACCTTGTTTTCTCAAAGCTAATTTCCGATAAATCTGACTGTTGCATATACAAAGTTTTCTAGAACTCATGGTTCATGGGGTAATATTTAATCAGTTCTTAGATGATGGTGGTTATGTTTTATATCTATTATTGAGTTATAAATATTTACTTTACATGTTAGGGATGAAACTTTTAGGATATTTGATATTTGACATTTTGTATCATTTAATCTATAATTCCTTTATTCTACAAGTATCATACATTTAACCAAAGATAGTTGCTTGCCCAATCAATCACCATTTATTCATATCTTAACAACACCACTAAGAGGCCTGATTCTGATTCTGAATCCCATGTAATTGGACATACCGTGAGAAGCAAAGACTGAGATAACTAATTCTCATAATTTCTATGCTCATGAAAACCAAAGCTTATGGGTGTAGGGAATGCATCTTTTCCCTTCTTATCCATTATTATCCCATGTCATTCACAATATGATTATGTCACTTTTATATGTAATGAGGTAATTGAGGTGATGAATTACTGATTAAGGATACTCATGAGATTTTTTATAGATGACAGGGAAACTAATCAGTTTGGTGGAAGGAAACCCTGCTACACTTTCTGATTACTTTTTCAGCGTGCGTGGCTTTCACCTTCTGCATCACTTTCAGCATCAACTCAGCCTACATCAGCTTCAAAAGAAATGTCAATCCATACATGCCATTCCACATTTTTATGGAGATAAAACTTGAGGTAAAATAAGATAAGGTTTTGATTTATTAAAATTTTAGGAGAATGTCATGAAAAGCCATTGAGCATTATTCACTCATATTTTTCAACCATTATTTCCCTTTCTTTACCACTTCCCATTTTTTAGAGATAAAATCTTTCAGTTTGGGGGAGTGTTACTTTCATTATCATGAACATGCCATTAATATTCTTTATCATCCATCGATCTCATTATTCATTCTCAAAATCTCCCTTATTCCATGTTGTTATACACCAAACAAAGATTTCAGCCATGATTGTAGAAACCACCCCAATTTGTTTTCTAGTGTAGCATAAGGGCATGCTAATTCTTCAGTTTGGGGGAAGGGTTATTATACATGATGAATGATTTCTCATTTCTTCCTCATTTAAGGTATACAATCCTAAAATTTATTTGTTTACATCCTTAAAACTATCAACTTGATTCTTCTGATTTTTGGACAACGAAGATGTATCATTAAACCCAGAAATTTTCAAGATAAAACAATTTGTTAATTCCAAAAAAAACATGAATTATTACCTAAAACCATTTTGATGATATATTGAAATCTGTTCGTTGCATTGATTCGATTTTCGGATTGGAGAAGCATTAAAATAGTATAAATCTGCTTACAAAATTTCAGCAAAATCTGGTTTGTAATGAAGTTTGTATTTACTTGTATCATACTTTGTTGCAACTTCATATACATACAGTTGAAAGTATACATGAAAATTATTTTAAAGGAAGCATTTGAGGAAGAAGCCTTCTCTTCCATCAATATCATGCGCTGGGGTGAAAATTTTGATTATTGTATTACAACTTGGTTAATACTGAGGCATTGGGTTGCATGAGGACATGCAACATGTTAAGTTTGGGGGAGATGTTGTGCCACTAATTTGTATTATTATTATCACTTATTAACATCCATTTCATCCATTTTTAATGTTCTTTTATCACATTATTTATCATAATTTATTATATAATTCCATTTCATAATTATTTATGCTCTTTTGGATAAATAATACGTGTTCTCCTTTATTTTAATAAATTAATGATTATTATGCATGATTTTTCCAATGATGGTTTGTTAATGAATTCGTTATAGTATAACTCACTATTTTAGCCTCCAAGATCTCTTCCAGATTGCAGATTTGATCTTCAACTGATAATTGAATATTCCAACTCATAAATTCACTGGAATAACAAGAGACAGTTTTGCGTTGAACGTTTATGGCAAACGAAGATGAATCCTAAAAATTCGGAACATGGGTTTTGTGAAGAACGGACCAAAATAGTTTTCCAGTGAGAAGTTTTCCAAAATTTGGTCTTGATTGAGAGAAACGTAGGGTTCTTTGAAGGATATATTTGCAGATTTTCTGTTGTGGCCGTTTTCTAAAATTGCCCCAATTGTAATTGCCAGATTCGACTTGTGCCAGCTGAATCATGATGGAAATATCTTTCAGATCTCATATTTGTTATTGATATTTTGTAATCATTTTATTTCCCCTTTGTTGTTTGTATATTTAAAGGGGCACAAATCAGAATGTAGGAAGGGAGAATGCATAGGAGAAGGCATGGAGGGTTAAGCAAGAAGAGACAGATTTGTAACAGAAGCATTTTCAATTAATTAAATGCACAGTGTTTTGCTGTTCCATTTGTAAGCTGTGAGTTTTCCGCAACCCCGATCAGATATTTGGGCCCACTCTCCGATCAGGTGCTGTGTATTTCTTGTGTGTTGTTATTTCTATTTCATGTTTTGTATAATTTGCAGTTGTTGCGATAGTAGATGTATTTGCTGATACTCTTATTGCTGTGAATGCATTGTAAGATTTGCGATTTATTTCTGTCATTTCTTTATTTGTTGTTACAATTATTGTTGTTTTTTTTAAATTATCGAATCCATGATTGATATTAGAATTGTTCTATTGTATCTGCACATACTATGCGCGTTAGCATTGCAATAACCAAACACACCCGGATTGATAATTAATGTGGGAAAGGGTTTGAATATTCATTCACACTTGGACACCAACAGGTAATGTGATATTTGTTACAGAAGTCAATCATTTTCTTAGACTTGAAAGCAGCTGCATTATGAGTAATGAGATTTTGGGGGCATCCAAATCTAAACAGTATGTTGTTTTCCAAAAATGAGATTATGATAATATCAGTAGTTTGTTTAGAAGGAATAGATTCTATCCATTTGGTAAAATAGTTTGTGGCTGTCAAAATCCATTTGTGTTGGGCTGAGGAAGGTGGGTTAATTTCACCAATGAAGTCTAAACCCCATTGCTGAAATTGTATTTCTGTGGAGATGGGTTTAAGGAGTAAAGGTAGCAGCTTTTTCTTTCCTTCAAAGATTTGGAATTTGTGACAGGAGGTCACATACTTTTTTATATTTGCAAAAAGAGTGGGCTAGTAAAAACGAGCCCTCAATATTTTATTAGTTGTTGACTTCTAGTAAAGATGTCCTCCATAGTCACCTGCATGAAACTCTTCCAAAAATTTATCAGCTTCTTCTTTAAGTAAACAATTCAATATAAAATGCCACCATGATCTTTCCAAAATAGAGCATTATCTATGATACAAAATTTCATTATCTTTAACTTTAAAAATCTAACTTTAGTTCTTGATAATTCAGGAGGAGCTTGTAAATTTAGTAATACAAGTATGATATCTGCATACCATAGTGAATCTGAAAAGGCTTCACTGATCTGTGGAGTCTCCATCTCTTCCTAATCATCTAATTGTGCAATAAAATTAATATCTAAGGCGTGATAGTTCGATTCAGCCACGAGTTTGGCTAAACCTTGGCCTTTAATGAGTTTGGTGGGCTTAATTTCCATGTCATATCCCAAAATGGTGGCAATCCACTTGCCTCTTTTACCATTAGGCCCATTCTGTGTTAGAATGTCCTTCACTATTGAATTTGGAATATAAGCTATGATATGTGAATACAAGATATACACTCTAAAGTCTTTGATAACCTTCACAAAATCTAGTGCCTACTTTTCCATTATGTTATACTTTAAAGTGGAATCTCTAAGTGATATCCTAAAAAAGAAATGGACTGCTCATAGCCCTAATAATTATTTTGTAGTAATACTGTAGCAATGGTATGTTCTGAAGCTAAAGAAAAAATAATAAAATCTTTTTTGAAATCATGACTTATTAGGACTTGTGTTTTTGTAAGGGCTTGTTTGATTGATTCAAATGATTGCTTTGCCTCTACTGTCCATTTAAGTGCTAAGTATTTTTTCAACATGTTATTTAGTTCTCTAATTAATTCTGTAAGTTTGAAATGAATCTCCTAAGAAAGTTAATTTTACCTAAGAAATGTTGTAATTCCATGATATTTCTGAGATGACTTATGTTAAGAATTGCTTCTATTCTAGCAGGTCTATTAAAATTCCCTCTTTTGAAATAATATGTCCTAAAAGTTTACCTTCCTCCAGTCCAAAGAGTGTCTTTTTTGGATTTAAAGAAATACCAAATTTTCCGCATTTGATAAACACTTGTCTGAGATGATCTAAATGTTCATTATCTATTTTTGAGAATACAGTAATATCATCCAGATAAATTACAAGAAAATCATGAATTTCTTTAGCAAAATCTATGTCCATAGCTCTCTAAAAAGTAGATCCTGCATTCATTAATCCAAAAGGCATTTTCACATACATGAAAGTACCCCAAGGAATAGTAAATGATGTCTTTGGTTGGTCTTCTGGCTGAACAAAGATTTGATTATATCTAGAGAATCCATCAAGAAATGAAATCCTGGATGACCCAACTACCCTTTGTAAAATATAATCCATTTTAGGGAGGGGATAGTTGTATTTTAGGGACACCTTGTTTAAATTCCGGAAATCAATACAAAGTTTGATCTCCCTTGTCTTTTTCCTAGTGGGAACTAAGTTTGAAACCCAATCAGAATATCTGATAGGTGCAATAATATTTTCTTGATACATCCTCTTAACCTCTTTTTCAATCAAAGGTAAAAGAACAAGATTTATTCTCCTAATTTTCTGTTTGAAAGGTTTTTGATCCTCTTTAATATGTATTTTGTGTTGTATTATGCTAGTGTCATAAGATTTTAAGTCCTCATAACTCCATGCAAACACATCCTAAAACTCTTTGAACAAAGCTATGTATTTCAATTTTTCTTTTGTAGGTAAAGCTTTGGAAAGTTTGATAAGCTTAGGTTTTAGTTCTATTCCTATATTACACTCTTCCATATCTGATCTTAATGGTTCCATTTTTGGCTTTCTTGCAACATCGTTTGAATCAACTCTTCTAATGGGGCTAATCCCTTGGGTAAAAAGTTATTATTCAAATTTAAAAACTCTGAATCATCATCTGTTAGTTCTTCTATTTCTACTTTCTCTAATTTGTCTATTTTTGTTTGTGTAAATTTAGTGGGTTTAGTTAAATCTAGATTATTTACATCTATTTCACTGTCTAAAGTATCATCTACTGTATAGTCTGTGTCTATGTTACAATTTTGAAATTCTCCTTCAGCATTCATGAAATGATAGATTTGTTCATCTTGTGAAAATATCTACCAATATTTTAGATTTTCTGGTATTGTAGGTCTGTGTTTTACTTCTGTTGTATATTGATGATTTGGCTGAAAAGGTAGATTACAGGTACTAGAAAAAGTTTCTAAACAGTGTGCCTACACATTTTGTTTTCTAGGAATTACAGCAAAGTCACGTTCAAGCAATTCTTTGATCAGATCTAAAATTGTTTCTCTATATTGGCTTAATCTTGGATTATATACAGAATAATCTCCTCTAATCTATTTTACAATTAAATTAGAGTCTTCCATGATAGAAACTCTTTTGCCTCCTAATTTTCTAACAATCTGTAATCCTAAAATCAGAGCTTCATACTCTTCCATGTTGTTGGTACATTTGAAGTTTAATCTAAAGGCATGAACTTCAGAATGGTTCTATTCCATGTTATGTATCCAAACTCCTGCTCCTGCTCCTAATTTGTTTACTGATCCATCAAAATATAGGTGCCACATTGATTCATGAAATATGTTTTCACTATCTGGGTATTTAGTTTTCTGTTTTAATTTTGTGTTGTTCTCCGTACCAGTATCAAAATTACATAAAATGAAAGAGTCCATATCAGTAGGTGTAGAATAAATTGTGTAATTTTGAGGTATTTCTACACTAATAACCATGTACTTCATTAATTTCTCTCTGTAAAGTTTCATGGGTTGACCAAAAATAGATATAGTGGCATAAGACATGTCAAATTGTAGAGATCCCTGCAGTTTTTCTCCCCATGAGCGAGATAAAAACAATCCATATTTAGGAGGGATATAGCTACTACAATATCCATGACTATGCTTTTTCCTGGGTATTGAACTAAAGTGACACATAAATCTTTGATTAAGCCTAGAAATTTCACTTTACTAGAATCAAATGAGAAATGATCCTTATAAGGTCTAGTGATGTCTAAATTCAAGGTTTCCATGATTGATTTTGGCATCAAGTTTTGTGAAGCTCCTAAATCTAACATGGAATTATGTAATATTTGGTCATGAAAAGTTGTGCTAATGTATAATGGAGGAACTCCTCCTCCTTGGTGTTTTCCATTTACTTCTAGACCAAATATTGGTTCTCGTTGATCATTCAAATTTATAAATATTCTCCTTCATTAATGTTCATTGTTTCTATAATCTGTGATTTATATAAATCATGTTTTACCAATTCTGTTAAAGGAATTGGTATTTTCAGTTTGGAAATTTCATTTTGGATATTGAATGGAATTTTTGTTTTTCCTAACTGAATAATCTCTTCTCTACTAACTCTAGTTTGAGTATGTTTCTCTTCTTTATCTACAGTTGGTTTTTCAGTCTGTGTTTCCACAGTTTTGTTGTTTTCAATCTCCTTTAGGACCGTTACACTAAAAATTGCCACCTCGACATTTTTCTAACCGTATGAGCTTATTAACACTCACATACCTCCTTTTCAAGTCTTACAACCTTTACTCCTAATGTCAAGCCCTCGAAATGATTGAAAACTCTAAAATCTCTCAAACTTTGGGTACGCATGTAACATGAACCTACCCGCGTTCGGCTTGGGTACGCAGTAATGCATGGCTTACTCGTGTCCTAGAACACATTTTTCCTCTTCAATGCCTCGCGCACCTCCTCAAAAGTAAAAAAAGTGAGAAAGTAAAGTAAAAAAAGTGGTTTGAGGTTAATTCTAGAAGGTTCTAGATGAGAATTTTTGGGGATGAGTACGCTTTGATAAGGTGCATGTATCCCTCACCTTAAGGAACTAATCCCTTGATGTGAGGAGTCTATCCCTTTGAAGGAGGATTCTATCCCTACAAAGGTGGAATCCTAACCTCCTCATCTGCTCTATAAAAGGAGGCATTGGGTAGACTCAAAGGGTTAAGCTTTTGGAGATTGAGATTTTGGAGATTGAGAATTGGAGTTCAAGCTTTATGTGTGATTGAGCTGAAGTGCTGTTGAGATTTAGACTTCTTTCTGTTGAGTTTTTGAGAGGAAAGATCACATACCTCTTTATGCTCCTGGAGGAAGAGTGCAAGACTTATCAAAGTAGAGGAGACTCCTGCTTCGGACCCCGGGAAGGCCTTTCGAACATCAAGGCTAAGGTTGTAAGGTTCTTCTGTATATTTTAAGATTAATACAATCAAGTTCTGTTTTTCTCAATAAATTTTCATTCGATTGTTTATTTCAATAAGCTGTCGTTTGATCATTTATTTCATAGATTCCTTGATCACTATGATAGGTATGTTTTATGATTATTTGTTATACAGGTGCTATTGATATTTTATTGTTTGTGATTGCAGATCAACGAAAGATGATACTTTCTTGTGACAAAAGGGCCCTTGTTGCGACGAAGGATTATTGATGCGACGGAAGCACTGCGACCGCAAATAAGCATTTGGATCTAAGGTAGGATCGACACCTTCATATCATTTATTTGTAAAACGAATATACTTAGAGAAAGACAAACTTAGTTGTTCGTTTGTTGCTAGATTGTCTTCTGACACTAGGGAGATCGGTCTTGTCCGCAAGAACGATTTATCCGGCCAACAAATTGGCGACTCCACTGGGGAAAGAACTTGTTGTTTTTGGTTCTCTTTTATTTTGATTTGAGGAAACGTTTTTCCTAGTTTTTGATTGATAGACATCTGCCTGGGTAGCTTAGGTTTTCTCTGTTTTTGAAAATTTTGAGATCTTTTATGTTTTTCTCTAATTTTTCCAGGGACCGCACTTTGCCTTCTTTGCACAGTGCGGGCAATTTCGCATCTTTGCTTGAGTAAACAGTGCGGTACCACACCTGTTACTTCTGCAAGACTGCGGACCCTATTAAAATTTTGAAAAACTTTAGATTTCTTTCTTTAGTTTATCTTTATTTTGATTTAGAGTTTTTGGTTTCTGCCCAGATTGATGATTGTTTCTGTCAAAAGCTTTCTGTGAATGAATCTTAGCAGTATTGGGTGTTTTGAGTCTCTTTTTTGAGAAATTCTTAATTTGATTTCCTTTGGTTATTACTTGGAGGTTTGTCTCAGTCTTTTCACAATTTTGCATCTTTTTGCTTTTGTTTTTCACAATTGTGTATGAGTGTTAATCGCCTTTGAGTGTTTTTTTTTTTTTATCTTTGGATCTCTCACTCGATTTTCTTGGCTTGCACTTGATTGTGTTTGAAAATTCTCTTGCATAGATCACATTTTCATAATTAGAATTCTCATTTTCAGAATATGAATGAAAAATGTGCATAGATTACATTTGCATACTTTTCAAGTGAATTGTGCATAGATTACAACTGCATAGTTTACATTCTGAAAAATCAATCATAGATTTAGATCAATTTTATTTGATTTGAATTTAGATGTTTTTATGCTTGTTTTAAAAACACAAAAATAAAAAATTGTTTTGGAATTGATTTGCATTAGTTTTTCTTGATGAAATTAGTGCATTAGAGAATTTGTTATATTTTCTCTTAGTGATCAATTTTTTGCATTTTTGGAAGTGAATGGAAACTCTCTCCTTACTTTAGTTAGGATTCATTGAATTGAAAAGATTACATTATCATATTCGATTGCATTCAGTTTTGGGTCGGGTCATAACACCATTGGTTTTGTATCCATTTACCCTTTTGAGTAATAACAGCCTAAATAACACAACGCTTAATAAAATTCATCTAGTAATTTTTACATTTTTAGGGCTCTTTCCACCAATCTAGCTCAGGATTAGTGCTTTGGAATAGGTTGTAGTTAACTTTCCAAAGAAACTAAAACAAACAAGTAGACAAATCTTGCGGTAGGAAATAAATCCAATTGTAATTTGTATAATCTGGGAAGCTTCTCTTAAAGAAGTCAATCACAAGATCATGTCCGAACCTTTGAGACAATCAATTTTGTTTCATTGGGGAAGATAGAAGATTTTGCGCGCATTACAAACGGTAAACCTCGGATTAACCATTGTCGAGGAGCCTGGGGTCACTTGTCGGTAAACCTCGGATTGACCATGTCGAGGAACCTTCAAGGGGATTGAGCTTTGTTACTCTGCCCTTGCGCATGGGATCGGATCGTAGACTGTTCCCCCAGTTGTATTTGTTACTGTTGGTAACCTTTGTTTCCATAAACTTAATATTATTTCCTAAGGTGACGGTGAAGGAAAGATCTCAGTGTACCTAGAGCAGATGTCGACTAGACTCACTTGGACTCTCTGGGGGGTTCTCTTCACTCGAGATGGTTTTGTGAAGAAACTTGTGCCAGTCTGTTTCATTAAGCAGGTTGTCGGGGTAACTGTTCCAACCGCCCTTTCTGTATTAAATTATACGATGTTGGATTTCATCACCAACTAGTGTTTTTAGTACGGGAAGTTACTGTTTGTGTGTGGTTTGACTCCTAGATTTGATAGCGCGTGTTAATTTTTTTGTTTTTACTTTTAGAGACCATAGGTGTGAATTGTGAATTTTAATTGTTAGGTGTGAATTGTGAATTGTTAATTTTAGTTTTAAATTGTTAATAAAATTCACTGAAGTTGAATATAATGGCAACTATTCCGGAATTTACCAACCAAGGAATCCCTCTTAATGAGAATCCTAGTACTTTTCCTTGCTTTGGAAATGTTGGTCCTCCTTATATGGCTACTTTTTCATTACCTAGATTTACAATAGGTTTACCGATATGGTTATTTTCAACTTTGTTGGCCCCGAATACTCCAATTGTTCCACCTCAACAGAGTTCACCATCTCAACATCACCAACCTTCTGTTGACCCTTTACCTTCTTCGCCTAATATTTCTTCCTCCATTTCTTCCTCTTCACTTGGTAAAAGCCTTGACGCTAGTAACCAGGTGGCTAAGAAGAAGAAGAAAGGGAAGAAGAATAAGAAGAAGCAAGATAAGAAAGAAGTCAACCAACCAACCATGGCTGTAAGTGTTAGTTGTGTTGAGGAAACCTCCAACATGCATCGTAAACCCAAATACCCTTGCAAGCTTTGTAAGGGTGACCACTTCCTTATCAATTGTCCTGGTATTCCTAAGGTCTTGGAAGTATGGTCAGAAAAATCTCATCAACTTTTCGTTGATCCATCAACTAGTGATAGTCAGGTTCCTGGGAAAAAGGGTAAAGTTAGGTTTCCTTGTAAGTTATGCAAAGGGAGTCATCAAACTCACATTTGCCCTCACATGGATGAAGCCTCAAAATTATTGGAAAACCTTACTGTTCCACAACAAGAATTTCCAATTGGTTATCGTAAAATTTCTCCCAACCTACCGTCAACTAACGGAGTGATTGATCTAATTTCAAGTACAGTCGATCCCACTCTTCCATTGGAGAGTGAAACTCATATCACTCAGGTTGATGATCCATTAGTTGATCAAGTGGTCGATTCGATTTCACATTCAGTCGATCCCATTCTCCCTGTAGAGAGTGAACTACATACCGCTCAAGTTCTTCTTGTTACATCAGATTCTTCTACGCAGGGGGGCGTTTCACCTGTTTCTACATAACCCCCTCCAAGTACTGAGGTCTTTTCCTTTGATTGGAATAGACTGACAAAACCTCGTCTTCCTTCCTCCATCCCTTTCCAAATCATTGTGAAGTTGGGTGGTAGGGACATACACCGCACACAGGTAGATGAAGGTGCTTCTGTTAGTATTTTATCCTCAACTGCTTGGAAAGCTTTGGGTTCTCCTCAGCTTGTGCCTATTACGCAGAATCTGAAAGCTTTTAACATAACCATTAGTGAACCTTTAGGGATCCTTCCTAAGTTTTCTATTACTTTGGAAGGTAAAACTATCTGTATTGATCTTATGGTAGTTCAAGGTCCCTTGGATTTCAATTTACTCCTTGGGCGAGACTATGTTTATGCAATGAAAGCTATCGTATCGACACTCTTTCGCGTGATGTCTTTCCCTCACAATGGAAATATTGTGACTGTAGACCAGCTTTCGTTCCCTAGTCTTGTTTCAACTACCAATAATCCGACAGCCCTAAATGTTCCTGATTCTAAAGTGGTATCTACCCCGCCACGGGTTAATTATGTGGCAACTAGTCCCATGTTTTCAATTACCGATGTAAGTGAGCCTCTCACTGTAAGCTCGTCTTCTTTTGATTTAGATCCGGTAATTGACATAGAAAACTCTATGGGATTATTTGACCGCAATGTTCTTATCCCTTTTGAGTCCCTTGATATGTGTTCCTTTCATAGAATTGTTCTTCCATATGATGAAGACCTCTTGGAAGCCATGATCAAGGTGTGTCCATTGACATGTGTTTCTTCCTGTTGGAAGCCATGATCAGTGAGTGTGAGGATAGTTCTTTTCCTATGTCAACCTCGTTAAAAAATGAATCAGTGGCCGAGGATAGTTCCTTTTACTGTGTCAACCTCGTTAAAAAATGAATCAGTGAGTGTGAGGAGAGTTCCTTTTACTGTGTCAACCTCGTTAAAAAATGAATCAGTGAGTGTGAGGAGAGTTCCTTTTACTGTGTCAACCTCGTTAAAAAATGAATCAGTCGGTGATGAGGACAGTTCTTTTCCTGTGTCAACCTCATTAAAAAATGAATCAGTAGGTAGATTGTAGAGAGTAGATTGATAGATTAGAAATAAGTAGTTTATGAGGATGGTTCCTGTTACTAAGTCAACCTCGTTAAAAAATGAATCAGGTATGAGGACAATTCTTTTCCTGTGTCAACCTCATTAAAAAAATGAATCAGTTGGTCAGAGGATAGTTCCTGTTACTAAGTCAACCTCGTTAAAAAATGAATTAGGTATGAGGACAGTTCTGTTCCTGTGTCAACCTCATTAAAAAATGAATTAGTAGGTTATATAGGTAGATTGTAGAGAGTAGATTTGAGGACAGTTCTTTTACTATGTCAACCTCGTTAAAAAATGAAACATTTAGGTGAGGATAGTTCCTATTACTGTGTTAACCTCATTAAAAAATGAAACACGTTGCCATGAGCATAATTCTTTTCCTGTGTCAAGCTCTTTAAAAAATGAAACAAATCCTCCCCTAATTGAGTCAAGTCTTTGACTAGATCTCGTAAATGTTAAGTCATATTTAGGTTAGTTTTTGCATAATTTTCTTATAGTTTTAGGTCAGGTCTTTCATATGATCTCGTAAATGAACCTTCATTCCATCCAACTATTAATTACCAGTAGTGTATTTAGTTGAATGAAATGAAGCTGGGGGGGCATGCACTCTAGCAGTTACGCTTAGAGGGCATCAAGCACAGTTTTCTCTCTATTTCAAGCTTGTGTAAAAATGAAACCACTCTGAAGCATAATTTTTCTCCGTTTCAAGCTTTTGTAAAAATGAAACCTATCTTGAGTCGATTTCGGTTATTATTTTCAAGACTCGTTAAAATCATGAAAATCCCGAGATTATTTTGCTATCTTTCATTCTCGTAAAACACATGAAAATGCTGAGTTATTTCCATCTTTTCCTGCTCGTAAATTAAACTGAAAGTCGGCCACAGGAGTATATTTTTATCCCTTTTTTGAACTCGTTAAAACTTACGAAAAAGTGAAAACTATGAGTACATTTTTATCCCTTTTTCAAACTCGTTAAACTTATGAAAAAGTGAAATCTGGAGTTCTCTTTTAAGCCCTTTTCAGACTTTCTAAACATGAAAATATTTCCGAGTACTTGATTGTTCGAACTCGTTAAAGTAAATGAATGATCGTCCCTTCAGTATAAGTTTACCCCTTTTACGGACTGAAATGGACTATTTACTTAAAACGTATACGGGCAATTAATTACTTCTGGTCAATAGAGTTCTCTCCTACATTATTTTATCTTTTTTCAGGCTAGAGAGACTAAATTAACGAAAAAAAACAACCATGGAGTTTACTTATGTTTTTCTTCCGACTCCCTAAAACTGAAAAATGTCGAGTTTCTCCTATACTGGACTCGTTAAAATTTAACAGTAAAGGACCTGTTTAATTTTTAACAGGAACGAACCACTCCTTCTTAGGGTTCGAATCTTAAACTAAGTTGGACTCATCCGAAGGATGAGCTTATAAACAAGAAAATGTTATCCTCCTCAAGCTTGTTAAAAATAAAGAGGTACTTTCCAAAAATGGTGGGGGAAAAGAGAGAAAAATGACTTGTTTGTTGTATTTTGAATTTTTGAAAATCCAGTTAACCACTCTTGAACACGACACTTTCAATCACCTGGGTTGGGAAATTATTTTCCTAACAATTAATCGAACCTCATTTGAAAGTCTTCATCCGGTTTTTGGGTATTAGCTTTAGGTCAATTACTACCAAGCCATCTGCAGTGTCATTATGTGTTCAAGAGAACAGTTCAAATAAACCATTCATCTGCAAAATATCTGTCATCCATTTTTGACCATCCTTGAGTCAGTCCTTGCCAATATATTTTCAAAACTTGATCTATGATTTCGTGTTGTGGGTTTACCTACGACGGATCACTTTCTATCAATGACAACTCATTGTCTAGGAAGTTGATCTAGAAATTATCAGTACCTTGAAATCTGCATGCCTCAATGACAGGTTTCTCGCTTTCGATGACAGGTTGCATCATTGACCTTCGATTGAATGATTCCGTGACATGTTCGACTTCAACTCATTCATTCACATGTCATGGATTATACTGGGTAATTTGAGAGCCATTGAAATTACTGGTGGCTACTCTCACACTTGTTAACAGTTTACATCATTGACTAGCAATCAAGTGTTTTCTACCATGTTCGACTTCGACACATTCATTCACATGGATAGAATCGTACTAGTTTGAGATGCGGAAATCAAGACCCTGGATCTAGTTTCTACCATCCAGGCTGCGAGGAATTTTGTTGTCATCTATACAGTAGACTATTGATAAACAGATGGCTGCGTCCATACTGTGTCTACATATATCTGTACTATGATATATTCAAAATCATTCCTGTATCAGAACGATTTCAGTTAGTTTATAGTTAGTTTTTATCTGAGTATGGGAATGCCTACCTCAGTGATGACATATACATGTATATACTTTGCATTGAATTTTTTTACAGGTACCGACTGGGGTGTCCACAGGATGATCTTTGAAATGATAAAGTACTGCACTCTTCATATATGACAGACTACAGCTTCATCTATTCCAGACTTTGCACTTTAGGGGGCACTTTGTTACACTGAAAACTGTCACCTTGACATTCTGTTGACTGTATGAGCTTATTATCACTCATACTTCCTCCTAATCAAGTCTAACATATCAGTTCCTCATGTCAAGCCTTGAAAATCAGAAAAAGTTCCTAAAAGTCTCTTAAACTTGGTATCGCACTTTCTGACTATCTTGCCTACGGTACCGCACCCAATATTCAGCTTTCCTGCGTTCCTGAACGCACTTTATCTTTTTTAAAGGTGCGGACCCCTGTAATATTAAAAAGGTGCAAGTAAATTCCAAAAATCTCAATAAAAGTAAATTCTGGAAGCTTCTAGAATGGATTTTGCGGTGGCAGAACCGCTCTTGTGAGGTGCATGAATCCCTTACCTTATGGAGCTAACCCTTGACGTAAGGAACTATCCCTTTGAAGGAGGATTCTATCCCTTTATCCTTGGAACATCAAACCTCCTCCTTTCTACTATAGAAAGAGGCATTGGGTAGCCTCAAAGGGGAGTTCAAGCTTTTAGAATATTTGAAGTTAAGTGTTGTTGAGATTTAGACTTGGTTAACTAAGACTTTTGTGAGGAGAGATTACATACCTCTATTTGTCTTGGTTGGAGGAGTGAAGAACTTGTCAAAGTAAAGGATACTCCTGCTTCGGACCCTGGAAAGTCATGTGCAACATCAAGGCTCAGGTTGTAAGGATTTTCTTCTTTTGAAATTAATACAAATATATTCATTTTTCTTAATAAGCTTTCAATCAATGGTTTATTTCATAGATTCCTTGATCACTATGATAAGCATAGTTTATGATGATTTCTATACAGGTGCTATGTAATGCTCTGTTTGTTTGTGACTGCAGGTTTATGAGGAAAATTCCTTCAAGCTCGCGAGGGACAACAACGACTTCAAACAAGTGCTGGATATACGGTATGTCTTTTACACCTCTATAGAGCTTTTTTTAAACCTTACATGCTTAGAGAAAGATTAGTATGTTTGGTTGTTTGTTGCTAGATACTTTTAGTACTAGGGAGATCGGTCTTGTCCGCAAGACAGATTAATCCATACAACAAATTGCCTACGAGAGATCACTTCCTATCGAAGACAGCTCATTATCTAGGAAGTTGATACAGAAATCATCAGTACCTTGAAATCTGCATGCCTCAATGGCAGGTTTCTCGCCTTCAACGACAGGTTGCATCATTGACCTTCGATCGAATGATTCCGTGACATGTTCGAATTCAGCTCATTCATTCACATTTCATGGATTGTACTGAGTACTTTGAGAGCCATTGACATTACTGGTGGTTACTCTCACACTTTTTAACAGTTTACATCATTGACTGGTAATCAAGTGGTTTCTACCATGTTCGACTTCAACACATTTAATCACATGGATAGAATCGTACTAGTTCGAGATGCGGAAATCAAGACCCTGGATCTAGTTTCCACCATCTGCTGCAGAAATTTCTGCTACAATTTATATAAAGGGGATCATTTAGGAACATATCGCTGTCCACAATCGTTTCTACATATGTACATATTTCCAGGATGTACCAAATCATTCCCAGATCTAATTTAGATTATTTAGTTAGTTTTTGATCTGAGTATGGGAATGCCTACCTCAGTGATGATATGTTTACATATATATATTTTGCATTGAATGTTTTTACAGGTTCCGACTGGGGTGTCCATAGGATGATCCTTTAGCTATGTGCACTGAGATCATATATATAGATGTACTTCACATCATCTATTCCTAGATTTTTGCACTTTAGGGGAACTTCATGACACTGGCACCTGTCAATGATATCTCTACCACCTGTGATGAGCTCATTAACACTCAGATAATTTCCTTTGCAAGTCTGCAACATTTACTCTCATACTGCCCAAAAAACGAGGTGAAAACTCAAAACAAATCAAACTTTTCACACGCAACTACAGTTTTCACTTTGTTTTTGCTTTCTGGGTACTGTAATGCATGGCTTACTCATTGCCTCAATGTATTTTTCCTTTGCAATGCCTGCGTACCCTCCTCAAAGTCAAAAAGGCGAGAAAGTAAAGTCAAAAAAGTGGTTTGAGGTCAATTCTAGAAGGTTCTAGATGAGAATTTTTGGGGATGAGTACGCTTTGATAAGGTGCATGTATCCCTCACCTTAAGGAACTAATCCCTTGATGTGAGGAGTCTATCCCTTTGAAGGAGGATTCTATCCCTACAAAGGTGGAATCCTAACCTCCTCATCCGCTCTATAAAAGGATAACAAGACTCAAAGCGGCTAAGTTTTTTGAGATTGAGAGATTTTGGAGATCGAGAACTGGAGTTCAAGTTTTGATTCGTGACTGGAGAACAAGGTAAGTATCAGATTTAGATTTTCTTCTGCTGAGCTTTTGAGAGGAAAGATCACATACCTCTTATGCTTCTGGAGGAAGAGTGCAAGACTTATCAAAGTAGAGGAGACTCCTGCTTCGGACCCCGGGAAGGCCTTTCGAACATCAAGGCAAAGGTTGTAAGGTTCTTCTGTATATTTTAAGATTAATACAATCAAGTTCTATTTTTCTCAATAAATTGTCGTTCGATTGTTTATTTCAATAAGTTGTCGTTTGATCGTTTATTTCATAGATTCCTTGATCACTATGATAGGTATGTTTTATGATTATTTTTTATACAGATGCTATTTAATATTTTCTTTTTTGTGATTGGTGGTGTTTGACTAAAGATTTACATACTTTCAGCACTAAAGAAATCTTGTTAAGTGATTTGCTAAGGATTATTGTTGCTAATAAAAGAGCTCTTGTTACATTTAAGGATTATTGATGCAATAGAAGCACCGCGACCGCAAATAAGCATTTGGATCTAAGGTAGGATCGACACCTTCATAGCATTTAATTGCAAAACGAATATATCTAGAGAAAGACAAACTTAGTTGTTCATTTGTTGCTAGATTGTCTTCTGACACTAGGGAGATCGGTCTTGTCCCATATGAAAACACTTATCCGGCCAACAAAGAGCGGGAATGGTGGCAGCTTGTGTTTTGATGTAGTTTTTTGCAATCAATGAACTTTTAGGATCAACTGTTGTTTTTGCAGCTACAGAGGTTTCAAGATTAGCTGATTTTTTAGGATCAGCAGTAGATGGTTTTGGATCAGAAATTGTTGTTTTAACAGAATTTTTTGTTTTAGCAGCAACATATTTTTGAGGATCAACTATTGTTTGAACAACAGTATATGTGTTGTCAACAATTTTAGGACTTGGTGCAATTTTTGGACTAGAAATTTTCTAATTTACACTAGAGTTTTTTTGGGTTTCTCTTGGAAGAATTTGCAGTACTTTGTTTGTAAGAGCTTCTATTTTTTTCTTATTCTGAATTTGGGCAGATTTCTTAGTATGTAATTCTACATTCTTCTTGCTCCTAAGGTTATATTTCTTATTAACTTCATTAATTGCTTATTCATAACCTTGCTTGTAATCAAAAGATTCACCAGATTCTAATTGTAATTGTTGTAATTCATATAACTCCTGTTCTTCTTGTGTAAGAAAAATGGTGTTATGATCATTAATGCCCATTAGATTAATCTGAGTATCTTCATCATTTTCATTTTGGTGAGAAATTTCAGCATAGTTCTCTTAGAAAGGTGGTCTTATTGCTTGATCAGGTGTTGATTCTCTAGATTTACCAGTGTTGGTGTTCTTCTTGAAATTGGGATTGCTTATCTGAGGACCTTGTTGTTGGTTATCCCACTGTGGCTTCCATTCCATATTATCTAACCTATCCATCATTCTTTCTAATGTTTTTGCTAAGCTATCTATTTTAAGGTTTGAGGCTGATGATTCCTCTTTTATTGTGACTCTTCTTTCATTTCTTAATCTAGCTTTCTTTGCTAACAAATTTGCCTCTACACTTACAACATTAATTTTCATCTGCTTTAAGGTTTTAAGATTCCTCTCTCTTAGTTGGTATGTCATATACGTATCAAATCCATCACGGAATTTGATCAAGGCAGAGTCTGGAGGAGGTTTAAGATTGGCAGGGATTGCATTGTAAATATTGTTATATCTTGTACAATAGTCTTGAACTGTTTTATTTGGTGCTCTTTTTATGTTTTCAAATTTAGATAAAATTTATAAAGAATTATTTTTCTTCTCCCATCTATTAAGAAACATCCTATGGAAAACAGCTAAATCAACAATACTACCAGCCAGAAAACCTTTGAACCACTTCTTTACATCCCCAGCTAAAGTTTGAGCAAAAAGTCTCATTTGAACATCTACGTCATCTATTTCATGCAGTTCAAAGTAGTATTTCATTTTGTTAACATGCTTTTGTGCAGTGTAGTGAGTGGTTCCATCAAATTGAGCAATTTTTTTTTTATAATCTTGGGGCATGGAATTTAGAGGGGCTTGTAGGACCAATGGGGCATATCTGGCAGCCATGGCTTGGATTCTAGCTTGGATAGAAGGTAAGTTTGAAGCACTTAGTGAAGAGATTGAAGTAATTGTAGATGAGGTAGGAACACTTGAAGATGTAGTTGGGATGCTAGAAGAAAAGCTTGGAAATGAAGTTGAAGTATTGGAAATGAAGGTGCACTGATCAAGGCGTATCCTTGAATAAACTTTCTGTAGTAACCTGTGTGTCCTAAGATGGAGCAAAACTATTTCTCAGTGGTGGGGAATTCTAAGTTGATGATAAACACAATATTGGTTGGGTCAACCATCAATTCCTACTGACATATGATGTGTCCCAACAAAATCCCAAATGGTACACAAAATATGCACTTCTTGAGGTTCAGCGAAATCTGGTATTTTTTGCAGGTATCCAACATCATGCGTAGGTTCGACACATGCTTCTTCACTAATCCAAATACTATCCAATCATCAAAATAGACCTCCAGAAACTTATGGATGAACTCTTTGAATACTACTACAACTACGCGTGAGAAAATGGCAGGGTCATTTTTTAATCCAAAAGGCATGATAGTGTACTGGAAGGAGCCCCATTCAGTTATGAAGATTGTATTGTTGCAATATTTCGGTGCTATTCTCATATGATGGTACCCTGAAAACCCATCAATGAATGAGTATGGTTCCTAACCTCCCATATTATCTAGGATTTCATCAAAGAATTGCGTAGGGAAAGGATCATGTACGCAGGCATCATTGAGCTTGTGCAGATCTACGCATATCCTTATCTCTCCTTTGGTTTTATTTTCTTGAAACACCATTGGGATTACCCAATCATACTATTCTACCAGCTCAATGATACCTGCGGCCACCATCTTATCTATTTCATCCTTGACTTCCTTCTTATACTTAGGGTTCAGCCGGTAGGGCCGTTGCTTGACAGGAAGTGCATCCAGCTTCAAGGTGATTCTCATGACACCCAGATCTCCTATGATTCCCCTGAGCTTAGATAAATTTGTAGGGAATAGGTCCTGATATTCAGTCAACAACTCTGCAATCTTTCCAAGAGTATCATCATCCCAGTAATCCCAAATTTTGGCCAACTTGGGCTGCTCTTCTGTCCCAATGTTGAGTTCCTTCAAGTTTAATGGTTTGGTCACATCTACTGTCTAAAATAGGGGTCTAGCAACTGTGCTCTCCTCCTGACTCTGGGATAGTGATATTTCTGGGATCCTCATCACAGTCTTCTACTGAAAATTTTTGACAGTTGGCAATATCCTTCATCTGCGCATCCCAAGCTGGTGCAACACATTCTGTTCGAGGGAAAGACTCATCAAAGACAAAAGCATCTATATCTTGCAGCGATTCATCCAATTTCTCTGTCCCTCCAACTGACCCAAATGTTACCATGAAATCCTCTGTCATTGTGCCCCAATAGAGAGCACACTGGTGTAGCTCTGTATCTAAATACCAGGTGGTGGGGATTGGTCCTAAGGCATGAATAAAAAATGGAACCATTCATTCCAAATACTTTCATTCCATACCTCCATTCACATAGCTAAGTGCTTGCACGAGTCCCCACGGCTATAAAAGAGCTCCATGGGTGGGTTGAATGGAGGTTCAAATCACAGGATCATCATTTTTAGACATTCCTCCTAGTCCTAAAAGGCCCCCTTATGGGTTTCCCACCACCATGCACAGGTCGCATGCATAACCAAATCAAGTTCCCAGAATCTCTATTGCTTAGGGACATCTGCTTGTAATGCTTTAAGAAATTCCTTAATGTTACCAGAACCATCAATGTAAGGTAGTTCTCTTACCTCTGAGGAGATGCATCGAAAGCTATTTGTGATCTTGAGGCACCGCAGTGCAGATACGTCATGCAACTGGTTCTGCCAGTTTTCTATCTTGCCATCCGAATATGAGAGAAATGCACTGAATTTCTCCCAACACAACATGCCATCAACTATAGGTGTAATATTCCCAAATGGGAAAAGAATAAATATAATGCAGAATGTTGGAATAATAACCCAGATCATCATTTATGAAGTAAGAGGCCAATATTGAGACCTTTCATATGTATTTACAACAACAAAATAGATGTAAAATATGGCCCATAAGATGCATAACAAGAAATACAAGCCTCCATTGGACACAATCATGCAATAAGCGGTGCTGCAACCATGTATTAAAGCTGGAAAACCCTTACAGTGTTATTTTATTTACTCTACAACAAAAATAGATTACACATTAGATCTAGAGCTTCTATGTGCATAAAAAGTTAGATCTATATCAGATCCATGCACTATACAAGCTCCTCTATAGAACCCCCTTGGGGTTTTTAGCAAAACACCAAGTACAAGTTGTAGATATGAGATCTAAGACTGAAAATCTACTGAAAAATATAGATCTGGAAAGTGTGGCTAATCTGATATGATTAATAGAATATCCCCCTCCAATAGATCTCCAAAGTGAAGGGCAGATCCCCAACATTAGAAAATCAGCTCTCCAAATGGTGTGATGAACCACCCTGCAACTGCACCTACAAAAATAATGCAGATTTGGAAGTATACTACACTGTAGGGATCAAAATATAGTTGGCCTGATGCCAAGATCTGAAAATAAGCTCCAAAGTCTTCAATACTGTCATCCCAATGAAGTGTAAACCTCCTCCACTAAAAAGGAGCAATGAAATGGCCTAGATCTGGAAGATCTAGTCTCCACTTGCTGCAGCTTGAAAAAACAACCAAACCCTCAACAGGATCTGTGCTGTAGTTGAAAGAAGAAGCTTGGCCCTAATCCAGATAGTGGAAAATGCAATACAAACTCTCCCAAGATCTATTCAACAGGAAGAGGTGGGATTCCCATCCAATAACACCCAATGCTAAACAACAAGAGAAATATATATGTCTAAATAGACCATATATTCAGAAAATATCATATACATCAACAACCCTCTAATGCTCCCATCCTCTTCCTTTTATAACTCAAGAGCTTCCAAACCCTAAACCACTTCCAATGAGATCACTTCTTTCACACAAGGCATCCCCATCTAAAACTGCGTTGTACCTCATTGATGGCCACTCCTCCATGACAACACTATAGATTTGGTCAAGCTTGACTCAGTCAAAATGTTTTAGCCCCTTTCACACATAAGGGTGCTTGATTTAACAACCAAGATTTATCTCTTTTACATTTGGCATTGATTTATTCATATTTAAGGAGTATTATTGTCCTCCATTTCTCTTTTATTCTTTAAACAAAGTAATAAAACAAAAATGAATATTCCAATTAGCTCATGGCTAATTGGGAATATCACAGTCCTCCCTTCCCAAATGTTGCTTGTCCTCAAGCAACTCACAAGGTGAGTGTTGCAACTCTTCTCCTCCTCCATTGGTGACACCAACATCTGATAAGCTTCCTCCATAGCTAAGTGTTTCCCAACCCATCCCTCCATGAATTTCTCCTCCAAAGTTCTTATGAGATGTAAATAATCCATCCCATAAGGAGACAATAGCTCAAATGAAACAAACATGGTTTTCCCAATGTTCTCCCTGAAACATGTAGCATAAGATACATGGATAATCTCCATCCCATAGGGCACATACATACCTCCCATCCTCCCTCCATACATCCCCATAAAAAGTACAAGTACATCATCAATGTATGGGATCAAGACTACATACATAGAAATAGAATTTTGTGCATATGGAGGTGGGTCATAGTCCCACATGTGAAACTAGTGCAGTGAATCTCCTGAATACATCAGATCATGATGTGGTAAGTGGTTTCCTCACCACTTACTTGATGTTTAAGTCATCTAACTATGGCTAAAATTGTGAGATATATTTGGTGCCTTAGGAGTGCACCCATCATGAAACAAAATCTCCCTTTTTTCTCCAAGGGAGTGGCCATGTTCAGAAATTTTTGTGGCCCAAAGTTGGCCATGAAGTTTAGAAGGTACAATACTCCTTCTTGGATTCATGTACCGCATATACATGGTGAAATAATGTAAACAATAATAAAATGAAACATTATTTACATGAGCATATTCTTCACCAACATTCCTCCTTAAACAAATGGAGTGGTGCATAGATCTATCCCCTCTCTCAAAAAGAGAAAGAGATGGCTGAATTGACTCCTTTATAGAGTTATGTTGTTTCCCCATCTCCACATGGTACATGCATCTTTGAAAATTATGATATAGTTATCCTTCAAAGCCCTTCCAAGTGTATATTCTCATGATGATGTTGTAGAATCTCATGGAATATGTGTGGCTGAAACACAACTCTTCTTCCTCCTCATCATCTGAGAAGACCTCTATGTAATGTACTTTTAAAGCTGCACATTTATATCTATGTGCCCATTATTCTTGGCAAGTGAAGCAAATCTTACTCCTTCGTAGATCTCTCTGGACATAATCATCAAGAGGTTTTTCGTATGAGCTCTCCTTTGAAGGAGCAACCTTTTCCCTTTGATGGAAAAGAGGGCTTATGCTGAAATGTTGCCTTTGCTTTTGGCAAGGCATCTTGAAGATCTCTAGCCCTTTCAATGGCATCTTGTAGGGTAGTGGGCTTGGTATATTTAACCAACCCATGAATAGGTTAATCTAACCCATCAATGAACATATACACCCTTCTTGCTACAAATAAATCGGGAACCATAACAGAATGTTTTAAAAATTCAGAAATATAAGATTTTGGATTACCTTATTGTTTAAGCTTTGAAATCTTCATAAATAGTGCTTCAGGATCTATTCTATCAAACCTTTCCACCGGCCTTCTAGTGAACTCTGAATATGCAGTCACATTGGCATGACCCAATGTAGACAAGCCATGGAACCACCAGTCATGTGCTTCACCCTCAAGGTGTAGCATTGCAATATTAATGGCCTCCATCTCTGGAACCTTGTTCAACTGAAAGTAGATGTCAAGTTTTTCTACCCAAGATTTGGCAGAACACTTGGATGACCCATCAGAGTGTTGAAATCTTAGTTAAAATGAGAGGGGGAGGGGGGGGGAAAGGAATCACTTAATTATTATCCATAATATTTTAAACTTTTTATTAAACCTTATATATACCTTCATTTCATGTCCAACTTAATACGTGAGTAATCTTAGAGTGTGAGCAGCAAGTATTAATATAATATAATAACAGACTTAATATGAGAGCAACAGGCATTAAGCAGATGATATAAATCAGATCAACACATAAACATCATGCACAAAGACACTAGATATAAGTGGAAACCCATAAAGGGAGAAAACCACATCTTATTATTGTTGTGATGCAAAGGCAAGCTCCAACTCCTCTCACCACTATTTTTCTATAGGCACCAACCTACAGGAGGCTCCCACCTCAATTCTGCAAGCTACAACTTGCAAGGAAGCACCAACTCCCTTCAATTTTCTGCAGGCACCAACCTACAGGAGGCTCCAACCTCAGTCAGCTACTACTGACAGCTATCAAGTTTCAACTTGATAGGGAAGCTCCAACTTTCCTAATCATCAAACCAGTTGTTTGTCATTTACTCTGTATATCAAATGCTCTCCAGCTTCTCTTTCCGCTTCTTCTTTCTTAATCTTTCTCTGTCATTACCCTCACTTCTATACTCACCTTTCATTTATTTTTCTTCTCTAACTTTTTTTCCTCGAGAGAGCGTATCAAGTTGATGTAATATTTATAGATTTCCTCACATGACTGCTTGTATTTCACAAAGAATTTGGAGGAACTAAATATAGACTCTTTGGCTTTTGTCTTCTCATTCCTTTTATCTTCTCATTCAATAAATATAACTGTAGGTTCCTATTTAATATTACAGTGGGATATTTTCTCTCTTCCGGAGACTTGCCAATGCATCACAAACAATAAAAATCAATTAAAACATTTACATTAAAATTACAATGCGAACTCCAGCTCAACTCATTTAGTCTTTTGGCTCGTTGCATGTTTGTCTTTTCTTTGACTGTGTGTTTCTTTTCTGTGACTGTGTTTTGTTTCTTTTCAGCTCTATTTTCTCTTCTGTCCTCTGCTGTGGTGTAACTGTTGCATATGTGTAACTGTGCCTTTTATATCAGTGCATTTTATATAAATATGTAACAGCTGGCGTTAAGTTTGGGCAAATTCCATCCCTTTACACACAGCAAGTGTCTTGTTGATGTGGCGAGTTCCGCAAGCGGAACATACATACACCACAACAATCATTGTATGTTAACAATTGCCCTCCACCTTAAGCTGAGGCCCGTGGGTCCACAGACCACGCGACATATTTCAATACAATTGCAACCGTTACATAAAAACAACTCTAGGCATTTATAACACCTTTTTAATAGCACAGTATTCACAATCCTTATCATGAACTATCAACAATAAAACCCTTTCTTATGTAACTTTCGGTGATTTAATAATAGACCCATTTAACATAAGAAACAACCTTTAGAACCCACTACGGGAATTATGAATTAGAAAATTTGTGAAATTCGACGTAATTCGTCGCTATTCCGACACATAGTCGTCGCAAGAGCGACAGTTCGAGGGTGAGAAAAGTGTGGTTTTCCATACCGTCGCAGTTCTGACGCAATTAAAAAGTGTCGCACTATCGACACTTTTTCCGTCGCTTCCAAACAAGCGTCACTCTTCCGACGTTTCCCAATCCGTCACACTTCCGACCTTTGTAAACTGTCGCACTTCCGACGAAATGTGGTCCGACGTTTAGAGCGTGCAGCTGTCTTAAACGTCGTAAACTGTCACGATTATGACGAAATGTGATCCGACATTTTGAGCGTCGCTCTTGATGTGTTTATCATCAGCTCTTCGAAGCGTTTCTAATCTGTCCCAATTCCGGTAACACAGTACCAATATGTGACAGTTCAATTTACCGAGTTATGAAACTTTAAAAGAGGAAAACGTTGTTTTGAATATATGATGTGAAGTAAAACAGTCCATGAAGTCATTACATTTTCACATCTGAAGATTGGAACCCAAATATCCATCCAGAAAAGTGGAAGTCCCACCCCAGACAATGATAGAAAATACCCCATGTCACATACAGGGACATGATATAAAACCCAGTAACGGTCCACATGGAGATTATCGACAATCTGAGAAAGCATCCAAATATGCCGAGGCATCTATAAGAAAGTGAAATAGCAGTATGTAGAATAGTAAAACAACAGATAGAGTACCGACGTCCATTGTTCCAAATACAAA